>CM052327.1:11056691-11146387 GCA_028455615.1 Lasioglossum zephyrum
GGTTGACTGATGACGCTGTTTTTACCTTCCTGGAGTCGGTAATTCCCTATACGAAGCTTCTTCTTTCTACCACAAGCGGCGTCGGTATCATATATTTAAAGTACTCTGTCAATCACACTATCACACGAACGGTCAGTTCAATGCATCTCGCACGAAATAATAAATAACATAACATTTGAAGTGTCGAAAGTACTTATACCGCAACACTGAACCGAGTTGAGTGCAATGGTTATGTGTAAATATTATCGACAAGGCAATTGTCGCTACGGACAGTACTGTCAATTTGAACATATAAACATATTCGGTAAGATGTGAAATTTGAACGTAACCATAATATCATTCACAAAACGTTCTGTTTTGACGTAGACTTGTTCGTTTTGTAGGGAACAATCCCAAACCCGAGACTTATCAAGATGAGTATACAGCGTACGTATTAATTGATATTTTTTAAGTACTATTACTGTTTAATCAATTTAGAAATACTTGACTAAATGATATTATTATTGCGATAAGGGTCGTGGTTGCAAAAGAAGTACTCAGCGCAGAAAGGGGACAACAATGGCTGCTATCTTGTTTCGCGCCTCTCAAACAGAAGCCAAATATCCCTGGCATGGAGGATCTATCTCCGGAAGAAGTTCGATGGGAGATGTATCAGGCACAAAAGAATGGGATGATCGAACAAGCGGTACATATACAACTGCTCTAGTCTCTAATATCTAACGAGAATATTCTCATATCGTTCGTACCTTCTCAGAAACTACGGTATCAACAACTGTGTCAAGAGATGAAGGCTAAAAGAGACTCCTTGAAGAATCCTTCTTACGAAACCATAGAGCTACTCGTAAGTAAACAATGATTAGTCGTAGTACTAGCAAATGCTCATCGTCAAACGTATCTTTTCAGAAAGAACTGCAAGGGTCAGGTCAAAAAGGTAAATCAACCACGAGTGGAAATACAGCCGGCAAATCGTCGAATTTTTCATTTGCAACTCCTCAGTTAGGTCTCCCAGGCAGTTCCTCAACCTCCAATGTATTTGGGAATAAAACGTTCGCAAACCAGAACAATCCTTTCGGAGGAGGTTTCACTCCCACGAGTAGTTCATCGATATTCGGCAGGACTACCACGTCCAACCCTGTTTTCGGAGGGTCCGCTGGCTTCGGCAACAGTCTAGGCTTTGGTAGCCAACCGACCAACACTAGCTCTGTCTTCGGCGGAACGACGAATACTACTACCACGTTCAGTAGCGATCATTCATACTCTAACAACGGTTTTATTTTCGGTGGAGGAACGTCGCAGTCGGTTTTCGGGCAGCCGAGCGTTTTCGGGGCGTCGAATCAACAAGTGAACAACATGTTTACCAGGCCGCAAACATCGCAGTCAACGACATCGGTATTCAGCGGAGCAACGTCCACGCCCTCGTTGTTCAGCGGCTCCACTTCTCAAACCAATACATCCTTGTTCGGAGGAGCCAAAACATCCACGGCTAATCCGTTCGGCACTTCTTCCACTTTACAGAACACCAACTCTATGTTCGGGACAACCGCATCGACCGGGACGACGTTCAACTCCGGCCCGTTTTCTCAATCGAAGCCTGCCTTCGGAGGAGGTCCTGTGTTTGGCAGCGGAACGAACTTCGGGAACGCGAACGCGCCCATGTTTGGCGAGCAGCCTGGATTCGGTGCACCCAACAGCGTGTTCGGAGGAACCAACACCACGTCTACCTTCAGCTCGGCTACTCAACAACCCGCGAACGCATTCGGTGCTGCAGTATCTACACCCGGTGTAAATCTGTTTGGCGGTGTTACTCAGACCTCACCGGTTATTTCAACTCCTAACGCGGCTCCGTTTGGTGCAGTCACGACTGCAAGCAACAGCCCCTTTGCTCCTGCAACCTCGCAGTTCGATGCGACCAACTCGACAGGTAGTCCCTTTTCTAGACCCGCTTTCGGCATGTCCACAACCACCAACGAATCGTTTGGAACCACCGTGACGCCGTCCAATGTACCGTTCGGTACCACTGCGAATACTGGACTGGCCTTTGGTACCCCCAGTACTACGGCATCACCGTTCACCCCGTCTACAGTCAGCGGGGATCCGAAGAGCTCGCCATTCGCTACCACGAATACCACCGTCACCACTACAACCACCAATCCGTTCGCGCCAAGGGCACAACAGACAGTCTCGCCGTTCGGCAACTTTGCCCAAAGTCAGACAGCCAACACTGTCACTGTGTCCTCCGGTGGACCGTTTGGTAAACCTACGTTCGGCGTTACTATGACCGCTACGATCATTGACGATAGTGTCTACTCAACGGATGATCAGTTGACTGAGGAAGAGAAAAGCATGTACTTGGCGGAAAAGTTCAGTTTCGGGAAAATACCGCTGAAACCACCCACCAAAGAAATGAGGTAAACTCTGCGGGAGACTACTAGCAATATACTAATTACAAGCTGTGATAATCTGAGAGAAATTTCACAGATTCCTACCAACGATAAACTGTTTCTATCAATAGGAATTTTCATCTCAAGTATATTTTATATAAATTCTTTGTTTAGGTTTGAGGCTCAAGGTTCGCACAAGCTCATATAAATAAGTAACAAATTGTACAGAATGAAAATTTTTCGTAACTTGTAAGGGGTTTGATACGATCAAGTACTTCTAGATTTATTGTAGAATTTAACGAAATATTTGTCTTGTAAACGTTTCAAATTTCAACCTATGACCAAATATACATAATTAAGTTATCTAGATAACTAGTTTGATGTTCAACACGATGCATGGAAATGAGAAGGAGGATATTTAATTTCTTTTAATTTAATCATTCGCGTAATTATATACATATTTACAATAGTGAATGACTCGTTCCTTATTTCATACTTACTTTATCACACGTTCTTGTAATGTATTACTCCTGGAGGAGGCGGAGGAGGAGGAGGAGGAACGCCGTTACCAAATTGGCTTCCTTCCGATACCTGGGGGAACATCGTTAACGTTTAATTAATAATTTACGAAAGCGCTTATTTCGCCGTGAAACGAACCTGTGGCAAATGGCAGAGCGGGTTCGTCGGATAATTGGTTCTCTGTGCGTAAACCGTGGTTTGGTTCGGCGGTTGCGTCAAACCGGTTGGTATACCATTTGGTGGCTTGTACCCCGTAATCTGACGAACGAAGTTTATTAGTTACTACTTACGCCCTTAGTATGTACTTGACAAGCATAATTTCCAACTCTGCGTACAGTATTCGTCCTAAAAGTGATCAAAAGATCCACAACCCCTGGCAAAAATGTATCACTTTTTTTTAAAAATTCAATCAAATCAGTTGAGATTTTTTGAAATGTTAATCCCCAAAGTCTGTTCACTCTACGAGCAAATACTGTACTCGCATCGCCCTTAACAATAAAACAAGTTAATATCTCTGCAATACAAAGGGTTAGCGCTGTCACCAGATCCACATACTTTGTCGTTCATTTCCGGAAATATGGTGCTCAAGTTGAAGTTGGTGAGACTGGTACCAGAGGGATGATGGCTCATGGCCATGGGATTACTGGAGACAATTCCTCCCCTTGGCATGTTGGGATTCATTGAAAATCCAGCTGTCCCTACGGTCGGAACACCCTGAGGACCAGCAACGGCTGGCGGTGGCGGCAGGCTATTTACAGCTTTGGTGTACACGTTCGCTTGCGGATGATTTTGATAAAGGGGGCTGGCGTGTGGGGGCGGGGGCGGTGGCAAGAAAGTCGCGGAATGATGATAATCCTCCAGTGGCGAGTTAATTCCAGATAGAGAGAATTCCAAGTTCTGCATGGTCCCATCCGGAGCTTTCCTTTTCCCTTTCTTCGCGTTGGTAGAGTATATTCTCTTGTCGCAATGCGGATGCTTGGCGTAATGCTGATGATTCTTCGTGTTGCTATTTACATTGGAAGTTGACGTGGTTACCGTTGAAGTAGAGGACGAGGCGACGGTCGAGGAAGTTGCCACGTTCGACAGAAGAAAAGCATTCGCTTCCATGTAATCGGTGTTGTCGTGCAGAGGCATCATGTAACTGGTAGGCGTGTTAGATATGCTAGTTATAAAGTTCGAAGTAGGATAAATGTTAGCGTTGGAAGAGTACGTGTACGAATTGAAGTTCTGATTGACCATTTGACCGTATCCACTTCCGTCGTCCGCATTAGAAAAATAATTAATCGGCATGACCGTGTCCGCGGTCGGTAGACTAGTTTGAAATTTGTTCTGAGGATAATTGGTGGTGAACTTTATAGACGCGTGCTTGTCCTGAATCGAATCGTGGACGCTGCTATTCGTTCCTATCAACGCTTCCGCGGTGTAATTGCTCTTGCAATTCCTGCTTCTCCAATGAACATTGTTCTGTTGATACTTTTGCTGTTGTTGTTGTTGTTGCTGTTGATACCCTTGCTCGGGGAAGGTGTGACCCGACGACTTTTGCTCCTCGTGTCTCTGGTGCAGCTGTTCGTTACCCGACGTCTGTTTTCGGATGTCCATTTGTTGCCGCTTGCTGTTCCCTCTGGGACTGGTGTTGCTCTTCCTCTGATGCTTCCTAGCTTGTTGTTGTTGTTGTTGCTGTTGTTGTTGATGCGGATGGGAGTGATGATGATGGTGAGGGTGATGATGATGCTGTTGATGGTGTTGCTGGTGAGACTTCTCAGCCTTCTCGTGCTCCACCAGTTGACTCACCGAAAGGAAAGACGAAACAGACCCTGGATGTTGTATACTCTGACTGTTTAAAACAGTATGGAAGTCACGGCCGGTGACGTTGCTTTCTTTGTCCTTGCTAGGGTCTTTGCTCTGGTCAGACGGGACTCTGGACGGGACCTGCCCGAACAAGAAGTTCTGCTTCTCGGGAATATTAGTGCCCAAGTCTAGATCGCCGACCAGAGTTGGAAGACTAGAGGGCACAATGTGCTGATCTATACCTTTCACCGGTTGACTCTGTTCAACGTGAACGGTGGTCTTAGTGGGAGACCATGGGAATGGTTGCTCCTCGGAATAAAACACGTCTGATGTTCTCTTGGGTTCGCTCTGCAACACTGGTAAATTCGGGAAACTATGAGCCGCCACATCGTAATTATTATAAAACTGATTAGGCGTTCCTTGATTGTACGACGGTGTTTGAGCGAACAGATTGTTCTGGCAAAAATCGAGCTCCTTTCCAATAGGTGGTAAAATCATGTCAGCGATGTTGGTATTGTGCTTGATTTCGGGTGGCATCATCCAGTTCACGGGAGCTCTGACAGCGTGCTGTTGTTGATTCGTCTTGGTCTTCGTAGTACTCTGTTGTTGCCCGTGTTTTCCATCGTTGTTATACGACACGCTGTCATGCTGAAGAGAGGGAATCTGTCCCTGGACCAACGACTGATACTTGTTCTGATTCTGCTGCTGCGACTTGTCCGGATACTTGAAGTTCGTGCTGGTGTAATCCACAGAGTATTTCATCTGCGTGCTGACCTCTGGCAAATCGAAATTCACCTGGGAATCGTAAGTAGACATTGGATACGCAGCTTTATCCTGCTTCTGAGGCATGGCCTGATGATTCTTTGGTCCATGTTGCTGCTGCTGGGACTGCTGCTCCATTCCGGAATAGTCGTTCTGAATATACTCCGACTCTATGCTATACTTGGACTTGTTTTTATTTTCGGTATTAAACTTCGCGTAGTCGTTGCTACCCGATGAACTCTGACTCTGCATGCGACTCTGTTTACCCGACGACTGGACATTCGTCTGAATATTTCGCGCTTTCGAAGGATCAACGAAAGACTGCTTCTGAGGTTCCATTCCGGACTTCATTCTGGTCTTATCTATACCAGCCACGGTCGAGTTACCAGAGTAAACATCGTTTGCCAGCACACCGGTGTAGTTGGAGTTCTCCTTGTGCAGAGGAACGTAATTGTAATTCTCGCAGATCGCTTTCTGCTCCGAGTTATCCGTCTGGCTTTGTCCTTGTTCGAACTGCACCAGGTTGTTGTTACCGCTGCCACCGACGGGCGACAAAGTCGTCCAGGACAAGATGCTGAAGTTAGAGGAGTGGGCAACGGTGGTGGTTGACTTGGCGTGATTGTCACTGACCGTACTTTGTTCGTAGTTGGACGTGGCGACGAAGGAAGTCGGCTGCTGCGAGTAACGCGAGACAGGAACGTTTTGTATGAGAGGTTTGCTGCTGATAGGATTCGAGGAGCTGATGTTCTTCTTGATTTCCTTGTTGGAGTAGGAACTGTAGCTCTGAGTATCATCCCGTTTCCCCTGGAAAATGTTCTCGGTATTCTGACTGAGAACGCTCTGGTCAGGCTGCGTGTTTATGACGTCCTTCACTCCGTACGAGAACGTTTGAGCGAAAGGATCGACGTCTATCTTTTTCGACGAGGTGTAACTAGTCTCGTGTCTGAGACCCTGCGCTTCCTGCGGCTTCGACCTCAACATACCATTTAACTTCGCCTCCTGGTCGGTTACAATGTTACTCACCGACGGTTCCGAATCCTTCATCTTCTGGTAGCTATGTTGGAAATGACTCTCGGACGAGTTCGGTATAGAATCCTTCGAATAACCCTGAGCTCTGCTAGTCGCGCTGCTTGTTGAATAAGATATCGAGTCCTTTCTCGACAGATTTTTATTCTGGTCAACGTACTCGTTGTGCGTATTCTGCGGCGTCGCTAACACGTGACTGTTCTTCGGCTGCGAGTTGTAGACGGTTTGTATACCCTGGCTGGCGAGAATAGGAAGCGTGTCCTTGGGCTGTATAACGTAGTCTTGTTGCATGCTTTGTGACGACGTGGGAAGAACTCTGTCAACGTGGCTGGTATAACCGAGTCTGGTGTTGGATACGATGCTAGAATCAACTAGAGCACCCTTCGCGTTCACTCCGTAATCAACCCGAGAACTATTGGACTCTTTGTCCTTCATTTGAGGCGTGTAGTCTATATCCATGGTCTGTAAAGGCAAAGAAGAAGAAGAAGAAGAAGGAATTGTGGTGGTGGTTGTGTTGACCAACTGCGAAACCAAAGACGCTTGTGACACGTCGGGGACCACATGCTGCTGGCCCATTCCAGCGGGATTCACTTCGGAGATAGTTCCGTTGCTGCAAACTGTGGAGCTCTGTTGCAGATTGGTGAGAGTGTTGTCGACAACGCTCGAGTAACTCGACAGAAAATCTTGGGAAGTAGAATAGCGGATATTAGTGTCGCAGGTGGACACTTGAACCGGACAGCTACTCTGATCCGTCTTGTTCGGAGTGGATGTAGTATCAATTTGGGAGTCTATGATATTCTCGGTAGTGGGTATAGTGGGTATAGCGGGTATAGTCTGCAGGTTCCTCGCTGGCTGATTCTGGCTGTTGCCTCCTGCCTGAGTGTTCGTGTTGGTCACATTGCTGACCGATTTGCTGGCAATGGAGTACAAGGTCGTCTGAGGGAACGAATTAGAAGCTGCAGGCTTTTCCAAGGTTGGCAGCACGCTCTGTACTATTTTGTAGGGCTGTCTGAGCGGCTCGTCGTTGACTACCTTGGGCAAAGCTTTGGTAGTGGTATTGCACTCCACAGAGGCGATCATCTCCGAAGCCGGAGTCGCGGGTTCGCTTACAGGAGGATTTAGACTCTTTTTCTCCTCGCAAGCCACCTTCAATCGTTTCTCGGCGATCGAATGGGGCGGCGACGACGTTTTTATCTTGAAGCTGTTAGGCTCCATGGTTCCAATTTGCAACAACATCGGCGGAGTCTGACTGTGGTACTTAAAGTCCTCTTTCATATCCTCCTCGAGGACCTCGGTTTTACCATTCAACGAGGACACCAATGGGAATGCCATAAGGAACGCCGCTGTGGGGGATATAGATTCCGAGTTATGGGAACTGGAAGGAACTTGGAGGGAAGCGAATATGTCGTTGGACAGGTCAGAGTGGAGGCCGTCGGCTCTGTTACCAATAGGCACGAAAGAGTTTTCCGTGTTGTAAGACAGTGAGGCTTTTGGTACCTCGTCCTTCGATGTCTTAGTTAATTTAGTCTCGTTCTCGACGATGCTAACCGGCAACAGCGTCGACGATTCTGTGCTGGTATCGGCTGGAACCATCACACTCGTTTCCGGTTTCAACGTCGTCGTAATATTCGTGTCAAGGTTTAGAATAATTTTATTACTCTCCAGGTTTGCCGTCCCTTCGACGGATTCAGGATCTTTAGGAGTGACCTGCAACAGGTTGTCGAGCTCCGTGCCCAAATTACACGCTTCCTTCACCTTTTTAGAATCGACGGAATCTTGCACAGCTTCTTCTACCTCGGTCAATGGTGATTTAGAGCTTGAACTGTCGATATTGTTGCCTGACTTTTCCAGCGCGTTGTCGTCTGGAAGATTGAACTCGGTGTCCGCTGAAACGACGATCTCGTTGGACTTCAAGTGCTCCTCCGAGAAAGCACCAGGCGACACGCTGCCTGATGTTTCTACCTTCTTGTTTTCTATACTATTCATAGACTTGGAAGAGTTCGATACGTCTTTGCTAGGAGGATATAATAAGACTGGACACTCGGTGCTGGTTTCGGTTTCTTTCTCGTTCGATTCTATCAAGCCATGATTGTTATCTTGACTCTCTGTGTTCTCGCCTATCTTCTCTATCACGTGCCTCAAACTCTCAATGGATTTACAAGTTACAGCAAAGTCTGTCTTAGTTGCAGACTTCGCAAGGGTTTCGTCGTTCTCGTTTGTCTTCTGCTTTTTGTCAGCTGGCTCGTCGGTAATCCCTTCTTCCGCGCTACAAGGTCGCTTAAGAGATCCTTTCTGAGACGAATGTGAATCCTCGTTTTTCTCGATTTTTTCCTTTTCGATATTCTCGTCCGTTGTTTCCGGGGGCTGTTGAGTTTTCGTGGTTTTTGTGTGATTTTTATTCCCTTTGGACTTGACCTCCTCCTTTTTAATTTCTTTCGGTTTCTCTGTTTTCTCTTTGTGGACCGCTGGGATAGGAACTTTGTACGCCATCGTTGTCTTCGTGACCTCTTTACCCTTGGGAAGGATGCCTTTGTGACCACCGATTTTCGTCGCGTTGATTATGTTCTTGACGTTCGACGCCCAATTCTGCGACTCTACTACCACGTTTGTGCGGATGCTTGGAACGGTATTCAAGGTCACCTTTTGTACAGTGTTGATCAAAGCCTGGTTGCAAATGGAGACGTTCTGCACACGGTTTGTTAAGGGTTGCATAACAAACATCTGATTCTGTTGCGTGTTGCTGAGGATTATGGGGTTTGTCGGCGGCTGCTGAGCGTTCACGATAATGTTCGAAGTCATGGGAGCTACCAGAGGCATTAGTTTACCGCCGGACAGTATCAGAGTGCTCGGTGTTAAGTTAGTTACGGAATTGTTTATACAGGGAGCTGCACACTTTTTCCCATCCTTCTTCTTCACCTTTTTCTTCAACTTCTTTTGGGAGTCTACTTTCTGTAATCCTGGAAATCGCATAATCATTGCAAGATCTGTTGATTTCTTTTATTCAAAATTGAATCATACCTACCATTATTTGTTTTAACATTTAATGGACCGTTCTCCGATGCATCAGCACCTAAAGAAAAACAACTATAAATATTTATTACACGTTTGAGAGGCAAAGCTCCAAATGAGAAACAATATTTACTTGTGTTTGTTTGACAACATCCAGATTCTTTCGACCCAGATTCCGATACAATTCCTGCTGCATCGGAACTTTCATCTTTACTATTTGCAGAATTCACTTGATTCTCCTGATTCTCAATCGAGCTATTCACATCCTTAGAAATATCACTATGCGCTGCCAACTTTTTCGTAGATGACTGAGAAGAATTCACAGATTTTCTCTTAGAAGGCACTTTAAGCTCTGTGGACTTTTTCTTCTTGTTCTCAGAGCTTTTAACTGAAACAAAATATTCCGTATACTTAGACTCTTCTCGGGAACGGACTTTCTCGAGAGAACCTCTGATCTTACTTTCTTCTAGCTTATCAAAGTACTTTTCTGCATCGTCTACATTAATTTTATTCGACCATTTTAGCGGGGAAATCTTTTCAAGGGCTGGTTCCGCAGGTACAGTGATCCCAGCTTCCCGCAACAATGTAGACAACAACTGTGTGCGAGAGAACAGCTGGGTTACAAGCTTCTTGAGACGAGCCAATTCTTCCTCTGCGAATCAATAACAATATATCAGAGACAATTGTAATAGCACAACCTAACTAGTAACTCGTGTATAACCGTTAACTATGTATATCTTACTGTGTGCTTCCGAAGCATGAGCAGAGAACAATTCCTCTGTGCGGCTATGGAGGTCTTTGATGTACTTTGATGCATGGATCAGGATGTCGACCTTGTTGCGTTTGCGACCGTCCTGGTGCGGCGGCAGAAGGTCTGCTAGGGTTTTGAAATAAGTATTCATACGCTTTCTTCTGTCTCGCTCCCATGTTTTCGCTTTGCTGAAAAGACAGACACGATAACGTATAAGAAATTTTCGGTGCAACATGTTTGAAATTTCAGTGTACAATGCTAATTACTAGCAGATCCTTATGCAAAATAAAACTCGTATACCTGTATTGCAACAAACTGGACTGAAATAGGAGATTAAAATATGCTCTAATTCTTCTAATGTTTTTACCGTCTTAAATTACAGTTACACGTTTCTGTGATAAATGCATAAAATCCGCTGTCCACTAATTGCGATAGAAAAGCTAAACTCTGACGTTCCTACTTTTTTCTGTGGATCTTCATTTTATTGGTCCGAAACATCCGATGCGAGACAATTCAAAGAAAATGTTTGGAATGGTTGACACGGAGGTTAGAGAACAATCTGTTTGGACACTTACGTGTTTTCCTTTCGTGGCATAATTTATCCCCTTGGCATCGTTTCGCGCGAAGAATGCGCTACGAGAAGCGCAAAGGCGTCACTTGTCACTGACATTACACAAGCTTGAAAACTGTCGCCCGAATCCTGACATTTCGATCCTGTCTCCAGCTCGATCGAGGAAATAAAAACTCTGACGAGCAGAGCCGCGACACTCGTTCAAACCTGCCCGCCATCTATCGATTTTCCCACGGGAATGGTTGCTGCCTTTTTACCAGCAATCGGAATCGTCGATAAAAATGAACAATTTTTAACAAGCAATGCAAGCTCGCGCCACCTAGCCGAGATAAATGAAAACATATCGGCAACTAGCTTGGCCGCTTTGCCACCGCGAACAGTGACGCTGTTTTCACGGTTGATTTTACGGTTTCACGGAGCAAATGATACGTACCGAATTTTCAAATCCACCTTACGACCAGAACGGAAATAATCATTTGCGTCGAGACTTGTAATTATCGTAACAACTTTTCGAATTAATCGAGAACCTACAGGTGTACAATGAATGCATGCGACCACTCCTTTATCATCCGATTGTTTGAAATCGAAAGATTTAACAAGATTGTCTCGCGCGGACAACACACCGAATAAAACAACGAATCGTTCAATTTATTAATGAAATCAACGGACGAAATGGAAACTTCTTTTCACCGTAATAATTGATCGGTCAATAGCCTCGCGAGCATGCTCCCTCGTCACCGTTCTGGTATGTTGTTTACAGTCGGCGCCAGCGGATTGTGCAACCGTATAATTACAAAATAAAAATTCTTTCGCAGTCACTAAATAAAATTCTGATTCGGAACTGAAAGCAATTCGAGCGATTCCAATTCTGATTCCGACACCACGTTGCACAATGGTAATGCAACTCGGGCAATAGCGCACTTTCCGCATGGAAATAACCGCGGGGATGCGTTGCGTCGCGTCGCGAAGAATCGCGCGTAGCCGAGCTGCGAAACGCATTTGAATGTGCACTCGAGATCGCCTTGAGTGCGTCATTAATGCAAATCGACGCGACGAGTGCATTCGTCGATAGAAAAGAAAAATCTGCTGACACCGTGAGAAAAAGAAAGAACACCGCGAGATCCGACTTCCGACGCAACAAAACACGACGACGTAAAACATTTTGAAAATTTCGAAACTGGCAAAGTCGACGGATCGAAAATACCCCAAGTTCCGTCGCTGACGTAGCTACATATTTTTTCCGCTTGCATGAGAACGGCTCGTCGCGGATTTCGAACGATTTCGCGACGTTTATTTGGCAACGGCACGATCGTCGGATTGTTTATGGTACAATTAGCTCCTACTACCGTTCCCGAAGCGTAAACAAAATAAATATTGAAATTTAATACGCGATAACTTGCCAGACACGCAATACCTATTTTCATAATCGCGTGGACACGCCATTACGATTTCTAATTATTCGCAGGATCGGACAATCGATATTAACGTTTTTTCACCTATCGGAAGAAGCCTTGCAATCGCTAGGCGATTGAAATCTGCACAACTCTGGCTGTAACTATAGGAAGACGATAGGATCGCGTATATAAGATGACTCGTTGGTTCAAACAGACAAAATAATGAAAGAAAAAGTGCTGAAGCAGGTTCGGGATCAAGTCGAATCCATCGAGAATTTTTCGACGATTAATCATCGCGGATGTATTTGTGCGGCGGCGCTTGCTTGTGCGAAACTCTAGTCCAGAACGGTGCATCGTAGCGCGTGCGGCACTAATTAATGATTTAAGCAACACGCGGCCGAGTTTCGCGTGTACGCACTCTCACGCATCTACGTTTACGCTGGTGGCCGCCTGTGGCCGCCCCCTCTGAGCCACGGCCAAGGAATGCGCACCGTGTAATTACAATCATCCCGTGAGAATCATTTACGCAATTAAAGCCTCTCTCCGAGAATGCCTCGACCGTAATCTTCAGCTATCCCTAAAATAAAATATTCCACCGCGTCGCGTCGATTCGAAAAATCCAGAACTGTTCCACTGTAGTTCGATGCTTGTAAAGCAATGTCCACACTGAAACAATATCGATCTCCTTCCATTTTTACCGAGTAGAGAGTCAACAAAAAGATGCTCGACGTTTGTTGCTTCAGTGTGAACTTAAAAAGGCGTTCCAGCATGTGCTAGTGCTAGCGATTAATGAATTTCAAGAAAACGTTCGAGGCAATAGAACAGATTTTTCCAAGATGTAACGCTAACAATAGTTGAGAGTTATTAGCATGACCAGTGTACTTAATAAGTGCTATAATATTGAGTAGGACATTTTATAAAAATTTGTGTCGTTGTTTCGAGCACGTGCGAATAACCACGCAACATTTTAGTTTGACAGTTTGGATGGTTTTCTCGAAATGAATTGATCTCGTGGAGACTAGACTGCCCGTTAAAAAGCCATTAGAGTCTAGAACGTGGACAGCCTCGGGTGGAAAGAGCTTTCAGCGGGTTCAAGGAGCCAGAGGAGGCGGAAAGCTCGAAGGTGTGTAACGCGATCGCCCCTCGTTGCTCGCGGGAGCACCTTTTTGCGTTCTCGAACCACCCTCCCCCGTCGGTGACCGTCGAATAACAGGGTTAACGAAACGCACGGCACGGCGCGGCGCGTCAGCTTAGGCGATTCGAAATTTACGGGCGACCGTGAAGGGCTCCTCCGGAGGGGGAGAAAGGAAGGTGGAGATAAGGGGGTGAGAGGGAGCTGGCCGTCACGGCAGCGTCGCGACGACGAAAGCCGATAAGGGTGGCGTCCAACGGGGGTGGGGTCGGGTGACGACAAGAAGAAAAATTCGTGGTCGCCGCCGCACTGCCACTGCCTGCAGGATTTCGCGTAGCCGGGCGAAAGAACGGGAGGAACGAGCCAGCCGGCGGCACCGGTATGGTATTGATTACGAGGCCGCACCCTCCGCCACCCCTTCCAGGCTCGGACGAGGGTTGGTCGACACGCCAACGACACCGCATCGGGAGAGAAATCCTGCGCAGTCGTCGCTGGATCTCTCTTTTCGCCTCTGCGCCTAACCCCCGCACCTACACCCGCACCGCACAGGCTCCGCGACGATCAATTTCTGCCCTTACGATTAACCCTGTTCCTCGATTCGAGACTTCTTTCGGACAACGTTTCTTTCGGTGATTGTCCGCCCCCACCTTTCTCCAGATCGCGATCAATGCAATCCTGCATTGCCAGATTCGCTAGTTCACCGCATCCTTTCGCTATCTTGATCCGGGGTGGAATTTCGCCAAGTTTGTGTAGGGTGTAGGGAAGGATTTGTAGAAGCGATAGATACTCTCTTCTCTTAATTGAATTTTCCCATGCAAAATACAAATTGTCTAACTGACTCGCGACATGCTCGAGTGAAATAGAAATTGATGTTCTTTCTTAATATGTCTAATAGGTTGGATATAATTTTTATCGTTCGAAATTATACGAACTAATTTTTTTCATAATCCAATTACAACCAGACACGTACAGCGATGAAATAGACAGAAACATTTCAGTTTAAGTAGAGCCGAATCTGCTTAAAACATTACGATAAATCGCGGAGGTATTTTGGACTACTCCATTTTTGGGAAGATGGAGGCCATTTTGCTCGTCACAGCCAGAAGAGAAGCAACCCCTGTGCGAGGGATGTGGCTCCAATCAGAACGTTCTGCTTCCCCTTTGCAGATTCTATGGACCATTTCGGCACAGCATCCTTACCCGGACCAACCCTCGGCGTCTCAAAATGGCGAACACACTACTTCGGAATCTTTCGTTGAACTCTCCGATCGGAATGTTCACGATCGATTCTGGAAATTTTCTAGTCAAATATTCGTCGCTATTAGCGTCAATTAGTTTTGAGAGGTTTCACGGGTGACTGATCGTGCCGAGTTTGATGGCGAAACGACGTCCATGAATATTCCTTCGCAATTGATGGTCGTAGAAATATCGGGTTCTCTCTTCGGTGGAAGATTTCGCGTCGGAGATACACGCGTCGTGTTCCAGAAGCCTCGAGGAGCCTCTCTCCTTAGCTCCTTATGCAGCGTCTCCTCCGACTCGCCAGACCGGTAGCGTGGTCCGCGAGAGAACCGGCGGATGCCTTCGTTTTCGTTTCCCTTTTTCCCCCACCTCTCTCTCTCTCTCCCAATCCACTTTCATTGACATGAGATATGAACGTTTCTAAGAAATTAATTCCGGAGACGCGCGAACTTACGGTTGCCTCAGCAAAGCTGCGGACTTTTCGGGTGGCTATCGACCGAGTGCGAAAAGAATTGATGATGAATCTCTCTTGGTAGTGTGAGGCACTTCAACTTCGCTGAAGAAGTCTACAATTTCCTATTCGATGCTGCATTAATCAATAACCACGTGCTTTGGAACGCCGTATTATTTATATATTTGATTACGATCACTCCACGATATTAACAACAATGAACCTAAAAACATTGTCTGCTCGAAGAATAGTATCCGATCACAGCTTCACAGCTTTATTTTTAATTAAATTAATAAAGTAAAATGGCTTCGATCGGTCTATAATAAATAATAATATTTTACAGGTTCAAATGAGATCGTACAGGTCCATTCTACGTTGCATTAAGTCCTGCACAAGGGGAGAACTCAGAAGGCATCGTTTAACCTCCCTAATTTACCGTGTCACCCACACAACCACCGCTGACTAAATTTTCCAGTCCCCAAACCAAAACCTTTTCAAATAAAGTTTGTCCGACATGTTAAATTCAGTATCGATTGTACTGGTGAAAATGTTCATTTCCAATTCGTTATCAAACGAAGGAGAGTAGGAACGACTCTGAACATTTCCATGACTATACACCCTGGGCACAATAACACGATGATTGGTTCGAGTGGCCGGGCCAGGGGGTCATCATTCACTGGGACCTCTGTTTAACTGCTTCAGAAACAGAGGCTGCCTCGCAACAGGAACCCTTCCGAGTGACTAATATCCCGTAGAATCCGGGGTATCCTCGTTTACCCGGCGTGTGTTTAACCAGCCTCTCGCGCGGCCCGAAAGACCCAACGAATCGATTCGTTAGACACGCCGGAGAGTAAACGAGCCCGTATGTATAACTCGTATACATAATTCGATCGTACGTTCGTCCCATTAATATTAATGATATCGTTCTTCCTCGACTTACCTCGCCGTTTCGTTTCCTTTTTCCCCTCGCTCTCTGTCGACACATTTTAACACGCGACCGGCAATCAAAAATGCTCGACGCTTGTCCGACCCTTGCCAAATTACATCGTCCGATATTCTTCCTCTTCCTCTTCCTCTTCCTCTTCCTCTTCCTATTCTAAAAACAAACTCTTTCAAAATTAATAGACTTTAGAATGAAAAATTTTCAGGACCTTGTTATATTCTTTTCTAAAAATATGTCTTCGTTTATTCCGCGCATGAAAACTTTAGTACTCTGATATTAGTTGATCAATTAAAAGTTGTTAGGGCAAGTGGTTGTTCGCGAGAGTGATTCGATCGAAATAACAAGATGGTAGCGCGTGATTCGCTCGAATCCGTGTCCAACGATTTCCGGGGTTCGCTTCGTTTTTGTTGCCAGGCGGGAAAATGTAAATGGAAACTCGCGGACAAAGAGAATGGAAATCTCGTCGAACGGAATACAATGACGGGCACGCGTCAGTGTGTTTTTGCAGCGTAACGCAACTCGTTCTCGCGCGGCCCGATGGAAATTAGATTCTGGCTGCGTTTCAATGCGCGACACCTTTCTCAAAGGTCGAGAGATTCTCTTCCTCTCTTTCTCTCTTCGAGGCACTCCATCGGCGAGCCGCCTACTTGCGCGTCTCTAAACACTTGTAACTTCGAAACATCTCGATTGCTATTCATCACGCTGCGGCGAGCCATCGAGAGTCAGCCTCCGGGAGAGAGAGATACTTCGTGTAGCGTGCCGATACGGTCGCGAAGCTACATGTATATCTTTTTCAAGATCGTTCGGCGTGATTGCGAGCAACGTGTCGGTGAACAATATTGTGCAACAATGATGAGGGACAGGTGGCGATCTTCGCGGCCGACCACGCACCCGACAGACTTAACCGGCTGGTCACGTCCAGGTAACTTGGTTGCGAGCAGCCGGAAGTCGCCCGAGAAATTCCTCGCGGCCAGGTTCGTTCCCTCGGAATACCGTTCGCCCTGCATTTCGATGCCGAGGAGCACTAATTGCTCCCAGTTCCACGTAGCTGCTTATTAAATCGGTTGTCGCTGCATTCGGAATCGTTCGCGCCGAGATCGGTCGCTTGCAGAAACTCGAGAGCGAGAGGCAAGTTCGTTGGCGCAACGAGGAACTTTCTGCTATCTTGCGTTCAGGGGAGAAGATCGTTTTTCTATTCCGCATACTTAATATTGTATGTATATCTGTTAAGTACAATTTCTGAGCGAAATACAAACTACAGACGTTATACAAAAAGTTCTTAGTAGTCTAGACAAGACTACTAAAATTAGCAGAAGTTATAGGTTTCTGGTCCTGTAAAGTTTGGGTTGTTTTAGGTCTGATGTGGTCGGTAAGGGATGAATCATGGGGATGAAGTTCAAGGATGAGTAATAGTAGATAGAATGTCGAACCGAAGATAGAGAGACGAACTGAAACGCTTAGATTACACGTGTGATTACTAATGCTAGAGAGAATCTTATCGTTGGTATACAACATCGTAGGACATTGAAGATATCGGCGGGAAGGTCTTGTTTGAAAGTTAGCGTTTCCTCGGGTCGTATGTGGCGCTTCAGAGACTTGTTACTGGGCGGTTTACCAGGTGACACATGGTGTCACCGTGCTCGATAGGCAACGTCTAGGACGTCGTTGCGTCGACGCTGCAGGAGAGAACGCGACCCTTGGTGACGTCAACTTTCTTGTGGCCTCCGTGGACTAATATGGCCAGACCGGTCGGTCCCTCGGGGCCCGCTCGTGTAGGTAGCCCCACGAATGTTTCTACGGTCTTCTACAGCTCGTTCCAGCACGTCCAACTTTTCAATCGTTCTGTCGCGCCGCCTTTAGATCGCTGCCACGGCGAATAAACTCGTAGTCGCGAGACTCGCGAAGGCAACAAGCAGCCTTGCGGATCAAGACCTCCGGTAATAACTGAATCGGAGGCCTAGCAACAGTGGACCCTTCCTATATTCCTTAGATGCACCGAGACCTGGATCTCTTTTAAATTCTAGGTCATACATTCCCAAGTCCTAGACCTCATTCTCCTAAATTCTACGATTTATTTTCTCAACTCCTACCGCTTCGAGTCCTATATTTTTAAATTCCTGGATTCTACCAGAATCATCCCGTCTTTCTTACAACCTAAACTCTAGGCTCGATCTTTCCAACTTCACAAATCCCAGACCCCGTCTCCCTAAATTCTAGGCTCTATTTTCCTAACTCCTAAATTCCAAGTGCTATTATAGTCCTAAACTCCTGGATTCTAGACCCCATCTTTCCGACTTCCTAAATTCAAGGCTCCATCCTTCTAATATCTGACTCGCTAGTACCAGATCAACTTGCACCCACATCCTCCGTCTCTAAGCAGAAGTGCCTAGATATTCTGATAGGGACCAGGATTCACCGAATCCTAGCTTCACTACTGCGACCACTGTCTCGAAATCTTTCATCGGAGATCCGCTGTAGCAAATCTCCTAGAGAAACTCCGATCACGGGGCAAGTTCAGGATTGATCGGAACAATCTTCGCTGCATAGCAACCAGAGACAGTACTTAGTGTCGCGTAGCAGCGAGGAAATGAATCAGGTTTATAAATACCACGGCACGAGCAGAAATTCCGTAGAATCGGGATCCACGGAGGTTATCGCCGCGAGAGTTTGTCGATCGTCAAGAGCGTCGGGGGTGTCATGGTTCGCCGCGAAACACCACGTAAACACCCTATCTCTTCGGTATTAATGGCCTGATAACACGTGGAAAGTACCGAGCGTGGGGGAACGTGGGGCTGAAGAAACGGTTTCTCGAGAATCGATCGAGAGGAACTCGAAATATTCCTCTGCATTCGTTGTTACAGGTACGATGCCAGCTAGGTCTATTATGTTAACTCTCATCTGTCCCTCGTGTCAATTTCACGCAGTTTTCCCGATACAAGTTATACCGTTTTCTGTTATTTGTAGATTTTGCCTGAAACTTTCTGCCCATCAGGCATTTTGATGGAATTTTTGGGAACTGCAAAGTTGGCTTATGGCTTTCCGGTTGGTTTCCAGGGAATTCGAGCAGGGTCCTTGTTTCTTTGACCTTAGGGGACGGTAAATCACTGTTCACCAACGGCCACGTGCCCGTTTCCTACTCCTTGTCTTCCCAGTGATTTATGCAGTTTTACCGGCGTGCCCTGTTACGCGCGAAACGGCAGTATGTAGGCCGTTGCGAAGGACGCAGACTTTGGGCATGACGGACTGCCTTGTCAGGTGTGAGCGGGGTCGACCTATTGGTTTCGCTACCATCTTTGATCTAACACGTGTCACCTTCGGGGAAATCGCTGGAACAATCGAACGACAGACTCTAACTTGCCACTGATTCTGAGCTCGGCCTTCTGGTCATCGTGGAAAAGGGATTCCAATGTACGTGTAGAGGAAATATGGCTGAATTATTATTCTAGTTTCTTTTCAACAGTTTCGAAGAATGTTTCGTTTACGAGTTGAAACATATATAGTGTCCAGTGGAAAGGCTTAATATTTACCTCGCGTGGAGATTAATTGTTGCTGCTAAAGGCTCGCGGCGTATTTAAATATTAAACGATGACCGAAGAGAACGATATTATGCCATTCGATGCAGCTCGTCGCCGAAGCGGCGACCGACAGATCGATCAACGTGAAAGAATGAACTGCTCGAGAGGAATTAGAGAAATCGATTAAAGTTAAGGAATAATATTTATGACACTCGCTACGTGATAAATTAATTTCGAGCTCGGGCAGAGCAGGAGCAGCAACGTTGTTCCAGCTCGAAGAAAGTCGATCGCTGTCTCCAAAGTAACTCGCTTTTGTCCCGAATGATCTGAAATTTACATGAGTCCCCGAGAAGGGAACGAGTCCACGGGAATGATAAATGGTCCCGGTTCGGTTTAATCGATGCTAGGGAAGTGCAACAGGTTCCAGAGGCCCCGCGATTACGATCAATTTATATACGAACCGCGCTCCTCCATCTGCCCATCGGGAATTTAATGAACAGTGTCCCCTGATAGCCTTGCGCCTTGCGAGAGATTATTCCGCGAACTTTCTGAAAATTGCTTACGCAGAAGCTTTCTCGTCTCTCCCTGGTCCGTCCTTTCGCCAAAATCAAAATCTTCGGACATCTTATCTCCTTAGACGATGTTTATTTTATTTATTCCTTCTTAAGCCTTTATTTTATGTGGCTTTTTATGACCAGTCACGTTCAACGTAATTTCTGACATTGCGAGGATAAGTCTATGAATAAGAATTTTTGAATAGATGCTTCAGTGCCAATAACAATTTTCATTCTAATGTACTTCAGAAAAAAGGTCTAGAGGGGATCAGAGGTTCTACAATCAAGATGGAAGATCACCGATTGTCCTAATTGATGGGAAACGGAAGCAATATCGAGGATCGAAGGTTCCCAAGGAAATCACCTTTGATCTGTCGATCGGCTTGATCGAATTCGAGACAAGGAAAGAGAGAGAGAGAGAGAGAGGTGGTGTCATAGCGGCCGCAGCGCGTATTAAATGCGATTTGAAAGTAAGAAGCGTACGACCGCGGCGGAAGCAACTGACTCGCTGTCAATGAATATGTAGGTTGGCCCTCGACCTCGTGTGTCTCCATACTCCATACGCGTATTCTCCGACTATGCCAGCTAGTCTTCACGGTCGTTTGACGAGCAGAGAGCTCTCTCTCTCTCTCTCTCTCTCTCTCTCGCAACGATCCGTCGATAAATCCGCTCTCGATTACCCTTTTATCTCGCGTGGGATCGCGTGTACCCGTCCAATCCTTCGTTGAACTCTTTCCCGCAGCCCCGGGGAAATTCAATTCCGCCGTTGCGAGGAGAGATTCGTCAATTAACGGGCAGACGGACCCCCATTGTTTGCGACCGGTCTTCCCGAACACCATGAACCTATCGGTTGACCTGCCGAGTGCTGCGAAATCTTTTCGAGAATTTCTCTTCGCTCGTAGACAGCGCAGGGCGCTCTTTCCAGAAATGGCCGAGTCATCCGGAAATGGTAACTGCTGTGGCGCGTTGCCCCATGGGCAAATAATGTCCGAGGTCCCAAGCAAAATATTCTATAATTTGACAAAATTATATTCATCTGTTTATCAAAAACATGTATTTTTGAGTTATAATTTAAAGTCTCCCCTGCTCCATTTTAAATAGCTGCAGTATACTGACTGAACAGAGGTAGCATAATCATTTGTCATTTAATCAAGGGCTGCAACGAAAGGGGGAATGAAATATAAACTGTTTCAATATTAAAAAATGAATATCTGAAAGATCGAAATTCTACGCTTTTCCTCGGGGGCTCCGAAATTCTACTATGCTCAATGCCCCGACCGTTGTAACAGTTGTAACGCGGTACTGGGTAGTTGGAATAATTTTGACAGATTTGACAGAAAAACGAACTTTTGTGCCAATTCAGAGGACGAAATTCGATTGGGGGCCATCGGTCGATCGATCAGGATGATATTATCATGGCGGAGGAATTGCGCAACGACGAGCAGCGGCGAAGCTCCTGCGGCACGCGGCGAGAAATCTGAAACAGGCTGAGTCAAAGGTTGCCGATAGGTTTGCACTTTGCGACGCGATCGTAAACACGTAACGACACACGCGTGTTATGTCGGCCCGATCGTTGTGGTCGTCGACGACGAACCACGCGTACAGAGAACGTCGTCGGATTCACGACTATTATTAGCTGATCCGCTGTATGCATCCGCAAGTAATCCTTTAACGACAGCTGGACTGTTCTGTACACCTTCGGACGGTACACCTTGAGACGGCTTTTGTTCCGAGCTCTCGATCCTTTTCTCTCGATCGCCATTTACAGAATCGGCCGATCTTGGCTTGGTTATAATCGCTCGATCGGGAGATCACCGCTGCTCGACACCTCTATGGATCTCGAAGGAGGCCGTTGCAAGCTTTGCTGGATCTCAGAAGGGTCGAGGACATTTCAGATTAAGGCACCTGTTTCTCCTGGCGATCCTTAACAATTCTAGGATAGGTTCGTTTCTTTACCAAATTGAGATCGTGTAGAAATGTGAAAATGAAAAAAGAAAATGGAAACTCGTACCCCCGTAATTGGTTGCGAAGGATCCCACTAAATGGGGACCAACAAAAATAAATATAATAAGAATATGCAATATTGTGAATAATTCCAAAATGGAGAGAAGCCAATGGAGGTTGGTAGCCAAACTTGTAGCAACAATAGACATGGTGCTTGACCATTGTAAAATCAATCTACCAGGTAGAAAACATTGCCCGAAAATCATGAAAACTCCCGCACCAGTTCGAGATCGAAGAAAAAGGATACCACGGAGAAGAGAACGTTCTTTTCGAAGCAGCAGATCAATAGCCCTCGTAGAAGCAAATAATCCCAGAATAGTTTTGGCAAGAGGAGCACAGATCGATCTATCCCTGAATCGAATTGCCCTCGTGGTGTCGAATTGTTTATAGATCGTACACATATATCAGCGGGGAAAAACGGGGATGTATAGAGGAAGAAATAGAATCGTTGAAGATTCTCGGGGCGATCGAGTGGGAAACACGACTGGCTCGTTGAAGAATAAACCGTGGAAGAGACGTCCTCCCGTGAATATCTAACTCCGTGGTTCTTCACGGTGTTGAAAATAACTCCGCGACTTCAGGCTGGCATCGTGGTGTTCGCGAGCGACGCGGCTCTTCCTCCTCGTGGGCGTAAACGCGCCGGAGGAATGCGCATAAAATTATGCTGAAATCTTCTTTTCCTGCGGCCGACTTCCGTTCGGACAATTTGATCCATTGGTTCATCGGTGTTCGACGGTGTTCACCTCCCCTACCAAACGATCCGCTACGAAGTGACGCAATAAACTGATCACAAAATTCGTGTCTCTGCTAATTCTACATAATTAATTACTGGATCGATTAAAATAGTGACACAAACGTTAGTAAAAATCGCTCGCGACAGACGCACAAAATTTTGTTATTTCTAACCTTATTGTTATCGACACCGTCCGTCTACCAGACATAATTTCTGGAACACGTATGGAAGTCCGTATTTGAATAACAACAGAATTAATTTCAGCTATTTTATAGAAACGGCCCAGTGTGCGACACGCGGTCCCATCGTTCCGATTATTTAAGGGCCCCGTTTATCGTCGGGCCCGCATCTCGGGTAATTGTAGAGCGTGTCGCGTTATTAATCGTCCCGCGAGAGAAAACCACCCGTAATTGCACATGTCCCTGGCTGAATGCCTGAGCAGCAGGTGCGCGGGGAAGAGAGCCGACCGTTCAAATTCTTCGTTCTGCTCAGCGAAAGAGTAAGAGCGAGCGAGCGAGCCAGCAACGAACGAGCGGGCAGGCGAAACAACACAAACGCGGCGCGCGTTCTACCCGCTTAGAATGTTACCCGGCCGCGCCGGTACCGCTTATTAATAGCGATTCATTTTCCGCGTTTGTTCGCCCGCTACGCCGCTATTCCGTTTCCCAAGACCCGGCTATTCCGCGTTGCTTCGTTTCTTGCTACCCCGTGGACATCTCGATTTTTCCTCGTCTTCCTGTACCAACCGGCTGCCACGCCTTCGCGCCATTTTTCTTCTCTGTGCTCGAACGACGCCTCCGTTTTTCATTCATTTATTCGTCCCTGTTCATTGTTTCGTATCGTTTGGTTCATCTTCGAGTAGTCTTTGTTCATCGCGTGAAATTGTCGCGACTATTCTTCGATCGGTGATTCTATTCCTGGTCTTGACTTGGAAATGAATTTTTCCGTGACGCGTTCACCAGATTCTATAAGCATTATTTTTGTGAGAGGAAATTGTGAGAGAGGAGAAATATCGGGTGATAAGAGGAGGAGAAAAAGTGGATAAAGGTGTCGACAACAAACGGGAGACGATGAGGTCGGTCGGCTTAGAAAGGAATGCAGAGGCAGAACCCGGCGTGGCAGAGTTGCTCGGCGAGTCAGCAAACGCCTCGGCTCTCATTTGCAGCAATACTCGCGCCTATGATCGTGGAACATACGGTTATAGATCCATCGGGGCCATCACGTGTCTCTCTCTTCGTCGCTCTTCCTACAGTCTTTATCCAATTGACTTAATCGACATAGGCGTCCCCTGTTCCACTGGTCGCAAGGTGCGACAACTATGTCTAGGATCCTAACTCGCCGTTACAGGTGACGTTAGTTTTCGAGTTAACACTAAACTTACCACGAGGGGTCAAATGATCCATTTTAAATTTATCATTTCACAATTATTGAAAACGTATAGGTATTTTTATGGGAATTTATTGAATATGTGTTTCGACTCGTGAATGGTAAGAGACCGGAAGTGGGAATCCTAAAGGTAGGAAGGGAACAATTCCAGCCTAGAATAATTAAATGTGTAGTAATCGTTACAGCACAACTTTTCGTGGTGACTCCGAGTCAGTCCTCGACCGGCCAAGGGGGTTAAAATAATTGGAAGATTCGGTTCATTCGATGAAACGACGAAATAAAATTCGCGGTCGATCCCGATTCAGGAAAAGAGGATCGCCGGCGACGGTGGTACGGTTGACGATAAATGGCTCGAATTATCCACGTAGTTAGCCGGCCGTTGGAAAAAAAAGGCGCAACGTCTAATTTGGATGCGGCTAATGGTAACCTTTTAGCCGCAATCACGGGACGAAGACGACCTCGGGCTACTTCGTTCAATGGCAGTCAGTCGAGTTGATTCAATCCTCTCGTGCGCGCTGCCGCCGATGCTGAACGAGACTCCTATTTAGCGGGAGCTTAATTGGACGGCTACCAAATTAAAAGAAACTCCGTCCCCGGGACTGCCATTCACCAATCGGTACCAGAAGGACTCGGTCGTTCCTCCGCGTTCACTATTAGACATTCTCCTCCTTTGATTCTGTTACCGCGATCGGTTTACGTTCTTTACAGGGAATTTAATTCAAACGATCGTGTTTTAGATTAGATGTTTTTTTTTTAATTTGGGGTATGCAGTATTCGAGCCACTCCTCTGCCGCTGATAGACAAAATCGAAAAGGTTTGCATCGATTACAATGAACAGGAGCTAAATACGAAATGTCCTCCTTCGTTCAACAGTTTTGATAAGCTGGGACTATCACGTTGGAACTCGTTTAAGCTGTCCCCTGCTTTAAATTACACTCACTCATTTTTACCATAAAATCCGCAGTGTACTTGCCAGCTTTCAGCCGGATTATAGAGTCTAATATAAAAATAAAAAAGAGGTGTCACACGTTGGGAGACAAAGGTTGAGAACGATCTGGTGGCATCGGGCGTAATAGGCGAATCACGGCCGATCAATTTGCATCAGAACGAATAGCTAATGACAGATCAGCGTAGGAAGGAGCTGAATCGTCCAAGGGGAGAAGGGGGAGTGCAATGCAAGGCTGCGTTGCCCGTCGCCGATTCATTAATTTCTCCGTGTCTGGAGCGGGCAAAAAGCCGCGGCGCGGCGACGAGACGGAAAGCGGACAGGAAGCCCCTCGCGATTAATCGCCGATTCCTCATAACGGAACCCCGTCCGTCCCTCTTATTCGCGCTGAACGACATGCAGCGATTAATCCACTCCTTTTTCCTTGTCCTCGTCGCGAGGTATGCGTGTCGCTGAAACACGATCCCTATAATACGCGCCTCTCCAACCCTGAAACTTATCAACGCGGCCTCACAGTCTTCTCGCATGTCTTCCTAAATAGTTCAGATCGTTCGAGAGAACATTGCAGGTTAGACTATTCACCTCCGAGTTGTTTCCGATAGCTAATCCAGCTCCTGCAGCGCAATCTTCAAGCAATTCGTACGACACACTGAATGGCAAACCTATTAACCCTCGTACTTTTGTCAGGGTGTAAAATTCACCCATTTACTATTTTTACCCATTTACTATAAAATGTTTGTCCCCCACCCCATTATTTGTGTTGTGAGACGTATTTCTCTAATATGTGACGTGATAAATGGAGCAAAGTGTATTAGTTTAAAGTGCCAAGCAAAAATCGGTAAGAAAGAAACTTTTATGCAACTATTTCTGAGGAGCGTGTACGGGTTAATTCATATTTCAGGCATAAAGATATGTTGGCACTGTAAAGTGCAAAATTAAATATCGCGAAAGTTTTGGTTATTGATCTAAGGGTTCGTGTAGATCCGAAGAAACTTGATTCTTCGGACAGCGAGGCGAGCGAGCGGTTGGTATCTCCGCTATCACAGTTGCACAGCCTCTATTCAGCTTATCAACGTCCTCCGAGACACCAGTGGTCGGCCAAGTCGCGTTCTCTCGGATCCTCCGCGGCGATAAGAAGAAAAGTTGGTCCAGAGGCCCGCTCGCAACGGAGACAGAGAAAGAGACGGTCGCTCGATCATGTAATTTTTCCAAGGAAAGACCGTCTCTCTCTCTCTCTCTCTCGGGCCTGGCCGGGAGCAGTCCTGGATTTTTCTTCAGGCTCGTCTTCCACCACCGTTTACATTGATAAACCGTCCGGCCAGGGACGTTTACCCTGGCGGGGTCAGTGTCACGCCATGGGCCCGCAGAGTTCGTTGACTGAGTAAGCCGAGCCAACCTCGGACCAAGGACCGGTTGGTCCACCCTTCGTCCCACCCTGCCCACTGACAGTGCCGGAGCTTTATCCCTTGTAGCCCTAAGTGCACCGGATCGTATCAACTACTTAATCTGTCGATAGACTGCTCTTTTTGGAGCCCGGCCACACGTCCCCCACCCGTCGAATCGCCACTTTCTGGACCATTTGCGGCCATTTTCAGAGCTCGGACACCGATACCCAGCTATGACCTTTAAGCACTGCTCAGGCCCACCGGTGCGGTGGTTCCACAGGACTCCTCAATCTCTGTGATCTTCTCAGACCTTTTCACAATTCTATCATCAACTTTTAGCGCCAACATCGTATTCAGCCTTTTTTGATAGTTGGATTTCAATGACTCCCTGCGATCCAGACCTCGAATAATCATTTTGAAGGAACTTTCTTCATGATAGACCTTAGAGGTCTGACCTTTTCGTGCTTCCAACACCTGCTATCCACCTAGCAGGACACTTTTGATGGAAGCGCACCTTGATGTTTGACCTTTCTACACGGTTTTAATATCCAACTTGTGCTAGATCCTCACCTGTCCAGCCACTTTTATCGCTGCACTACTTTATTGCACTTTGAAGATTGACCTTTCGGGCACTCTCAGCACTTAATCGAACGTAATATGTAGCCTTCCTTGATCGGCTCAGACACTTCACTTCTTGAATCCTCTTAACCCTCGTACGTTCCTCAGGGTGAAAATCCACCCATTCAATATTTCGGCATATTGTAAAATTATTAGTCCGTTTAGTCCTTTGAAATGCGATGCTTTAAATTAAGCATAATGTGTTGATTTAAGGTGTAAGATAAGAATGGGTGAATTGTTATCCTAGTATCTTTTATGCAGCTATTTTTGAGGAGCGTTGGGAGTTAAATATGAATACTTGGAGGACCATGTTCCAAGTTCGATCAATTTTTCAGACGAACGAGGATAGAAGTCGTCCTGTTAGAGGAGTTCGATGTTTTCCAAAGAGTTTGCGAACGCCGACAGAAATCGTGGACTCCGAGCCTCCGGCCGGCCATTTTGAAATCGATCGTGTACCAATGGCGTCGGGTGTGCAATCGTGTCCCGATTTTCGTGCAAACACTGCAGAAACCTAGTCCTCCAAGGACCCTGCGCCTCTTTCCCTCGCGTCATGCAACCGCGACGCTCTTCGAACTCAATTTGCAGTCGAGTCTCAGTGCAAATATGCAAGTGGTCGTCGATGCAATCTAAGCTGCCATCTTCTCTCCTTGATCTTCGAACCAGCATTCAGGTTCCAGGAACCAGCTTCGAACCATAATCAATACGAAAAGTATATTCTCCTTTAACTTCTCACAATCGACACAGACAATGTTTATTTTACACTAGTTGACAGACGTTGTCCTGTCCAAATTTCAATTCAAAATGCACTTTCATTTTTTCTCGAATTTTCCATTTTTTTGGGCAACTCTTACCATTTTTCTTTTCCCAAAAACCTTATTAGGACTATTACGAATCGTTTAATTTATACATAGATAAAGATTCTTTGTTATTCTTCATTATCGACTGTCAGCATAGCTCGCACGTCACGTATAAATAAAAGAAGAATCGACGTGTAATAATTTATCGGTACGGTTAGAAGACAGTTTGCATTTTAGAAGATCTCTCTAGTAATTTCGCAGGTTGTTCTTATCAGTCCCAACGATGGGAGTTCTAATAAACATTCCATTGCCTATTGGACGCACTTCGGATAACGGAGGCTCGGTTACGAGTAGGTAGAAATAACCGACGTTAAATAGAAAACCCGCCGCGCCGGTGCGGTGTTAAACGAGGTGCGGACGTGGAGCAGCGTGTTCGCGTTCTATCTTTTTCCTCTTTCGTCGGTTGACGAAGAAGTAATAGACGTCGAAGGAAATTGGAAATCTGATTGGAGAGACGGATAACGCCGGTTATTCGGAACATGTAGCCATCAACATCAAGGGTGTCACTCCGTAAAGGACGTTGATACCAGTCGCGGATAATATCGCGCGTCTGCGTCGCGACGCATCTATTTATAGAAGAAACGTGCTAAACCGATGGAAAGCGTTCGCTGTGCCCGGCCTGGGAACGGTCGTTTATCCTGCGAACAATTTCCTTCGCGAATCCGCTTTTCCTTTTTGCACGAGAAACCGGAGGAGTCCTGTTTATTAGACTTCCTGAAGCTGTTCGATCGAAAATGGTCGTTCGAAGACGGCCGTGAAATCCGAGGGACGATGCGCGTTTTACCCATTTGCGGAGCTAATCGCTAAAGGATTCTCACAGAAAATAAAAATGCTCATCATAAATTCAAGTTCAAAACCGAAGGCAAAAAGAAATTTTCTCGCCTTAATCATGTTAATCAGCTGAAAATAACGCATTCATATTTTTTTGTAATTCTTTTAATCTGTACACCTATGATTTCGTATCAGAATCTAGGATAATATTTCTTTAAAAGGAAAAAGTGTAGATTTTAGAGGAAGTTATGATTGTAATTTCCTTAGAAAAATGAAAAGATTCTGCGCATCTGCTACGCAGAGTAATCTGAATTAAGTGGACAGTGTTCGAGATTGGCGGAAGATTGAATGGAAGTAGAAGCCCGATTAAAGTGGAATCTAGAACGAAATGATCGCAATTAATGTAAATGAGCAGAGAATGCAGTCAGAGGTTTCGAAAAACAAACGATCCGAGGAGCATCAGCTATTCAGGCGTTCCACGAGTTTCTCGAGTGCTCGAATGCGGTCTATGCAAATCAGTCCGACCTCTCGGTGTTACGTACAGTGTGTACGCGCCATAAGGACCGGATCGATAAGTCCGCCACCTCAACGTAAGCACACTCGAACGATCGAGCCTTCGATGTCGTAAGTGGCGAGAGAATCATCTCTGCCGTGCTGGCTAGCTACAAGTCGAAAATCATCTGCGAGATTCGGTGTTTCTTCTTTTCAGAGTCACAGAGATGCACCAAAATTAATTAGAAAATTAATAATCTATAAACTAGTGATTTAATAGCCGGCCAAAGACAAAGCACCGCACACACCTCGCAATAATTACCACCACTTAAAAATCTGTAAATAAATGCTCGTTATTTTTTACCCCTTCGTCGATATATATATCCTGCAGTTGAAAAAAGTTTTATGCGAAGGTAATTAAGAATAAATACTTTACAATGTACCGCTAGAATTTTTGTTAGTGGATCAAGAGATTACTCGTTACAGTCTTTTCCCCCTAAGAATAATCACGTTAAAATATTTAAATTAAAGGCACTTATTCCTCATTAAGTTGACGCAGAAATTTTGCCAATAATTTTAAACATGCATGTCGGTGTAGTACCCCGTAACGGTAAAAGAATTTTCGGCGGCGAAGGAACGCGACAGAACGAGGTCAGCAATGGCGTCGTCGAAGGGATGACAAATGGAAAGCCTTGCGGATACGGTTTCTCCCAAGGCAGGTTAGCCGCAGGGGAGATCCGACGGATAAGACCGGGCCGTGCAAATTGACGCGCGCACCGCCGAAAAGGAAATCGCCAGGCACTGAGAAGGAAAACAAGGAGAAGAAGGAAAAGCGCTGGGGAAATTCGAAGCCGTAGGCCCGTTACGATTTAGGGTCCGAGTCCTTCGTGGAAAAGCCCGATTCGTCCTATCCCGCCTATCGAACCGTCGAACCGTCGAACTCGTAAATATTGGCAGAGCACGGGGGACAAAAATTAATTATTTATGTGCGCCACCGGCTTTCTCCTTGAGAAAAAACAAAAGGGAATCGGAGACCAAGTGCTTCACGATGGCAAGCTCTTTTTTAAACTGCTGTAATTCGATCTAGAAATCCCCGAAAGAAATAAAAACCGATCGAGGCATGGGGTCTTTTTGGTTTCGAAAAAAAATTGGAAAAGATATGGAAAACTGAGCATGTGTTATGGGGAGCGGGAAATTCGAAGCTTGGAATTTTCACGGGTAGACGGTTACTTTTACAGTCCTCTGAATGTTACACAGTGTTGCACAGAATCTCACAAGTGAACCTAAAATCTACAGTCTACTCGCAAGATTTTTATTTCAGTCGTTAATATTGTCTGCGATAATTATCCCAGTTGAATCGCTGATATTTCCCGTGAGAATGTTCGCTTCCGAGTGGAAAGTGAACGCGACTCGCGTGATTCCCGTGAAAATAAATGTAAAAATCGAATGTAAGATGTCGCCAGCTCGTGGCCAGGTCGTGACAACGACCGCGGTGCAACGAGAAACGAGCATGTCAAGTGCAATTGGCAGCTAATTAGCATCGCATCTGTATTTATGGAAAATCAATGTACCCGGGGCCAGGCTAACCCAACCGGAGATACGATCGTCGGTCGGATTCTGTTAGAGATTCTCGATAAGAGTGCTCTGACCGAGAGTGGACCGGTAGAAATACCCCCATCTTGAACTTGGCCATATTGGAAGCCTGTTTGCTTCAAGATATTTATCGCGAACGACCCTATCAAAAATTCACGATCGTCGTACCGGCTTTACCGGCGACATTACAATCTCCAAAGTGTACACTATACATACCGCGGAAGCATATTAGGTGTACGACACATTAACACTTTATACTGAAATCACTTCTCAAACTCAATCATACGTAGGCTGAGAAAAATTCCAAGTAAAAATTTCGAGAATCTATTCCTTCTTTCATTAATCTTTTTACAAGCACAACGCAACAACATTCGTATGAATATTTTTCTATTTGTCCAGTGTTTCCGTTCGTTCGATGAATCGCAGAACATCAAAGACTTTGTCGAAAGATTCGTCGGCCATGTTCGCGAGAATGGACGATCGATCGCGATCGATTTCCCGACCGTAGCGGTGTAGATCATCGGCGATAAGTTAACGGCGTTATCTCGGCATCCGATGGTATCGAATCGGATCGAACGATCGGTCGCCGGCGAGCCGATGAACGATAAGGGTTTCGCTAATTGCCCGTCGTTGCTTTTAATTGCCCGCGGACACGTTATATTAACGGCCGACCGTAACGGTATAACCATTAACGGTGGCCGGAGCCCGAGACGGCCCAATTATTTTTCAAACTTCTTCGTTTACCATCGGCGCGTTGAATCACAGGGCCCATTGTTGGCCGGAGGATCCGTCCCTCACTCGTAAACCGAGCCTAACCGATCCTCCTCTACGAACAGTTGCCGGAACATACAAACTTCTAATAAATACGAGATACCGTTTAGATACTCGCAACCGCATTTTTCAGACCTTTCAGCCGTAAGCGAAACGACCATTTTTTTTTCTTTCAGCAACATTGCAATACGGGAACTGTCCCTGACAAATACTTTTACTCGCACACGGTTCGTCAAAATCGACTTCTGTTTGCACAGGCGCAGGCGTTACGTAATCGCCAGCAAGTCTGCAAATATTTGAGAAAACTGCTTACAAAAATGCTGAGCGCTGCTTTCAACAGGCCAGAATATGTATGCCAAGTATCGCAGTTGCGAGACTTCCGGTTTCCATGAAATAAATTCGCGGAGCTAATCGGACACTGGAGCACACCCTCCTCTTTCGAAGCGATCGTCACGACTCAACAGCGAATTAACAGCGCGTTTCTGACAAAGTTGAGTAGCTGCAATTAAAACGGGGCTAAAAGATAGAAAGAATTCAAGATTGCCGTTGTATAATTCCGAATATGGTAAAATTATTAATGTGCAAAATAAATTTGTATACGAACATAGATAGATAGAATCAATCTATCCGTGATTCCCTGAAAACCAAACGTTCCTCCTTTTCGTTCCGCGTTCCATAAATCATTCCGATGCCCGTTGGAGTCGAATTTCCATATCCGCAAGCTTATCGATCGCTTTTCTTCGATTTACACCCCGAGTCGCGACAACGAAAGTGGTTCTAGTCGAGGCCTCGCCAGAAAAAAACGTGAACAAACAGAGCAGAGGATCTTTTCGGTGGCAGCGGAAACCGCTTCGAAATTGTTCGAGAGATATGTACCGTGGCCCCGGGCATTCGGTGCTGAACGACGACCAGACGATCTATCGATCAGACAGGGCCCGGTCGAGATGCATAAACGATCGAGACCGCCGCGCCGGTTCCGTTGTCTCTGATGCATTATGTAATCTCCGAGGGTTGCACCCGGCCGAGCTTTCGTCTTCATGAATACCGGGATCGAGATCGAGGACTACTGCCGTTTCGTTGATCCTTCGAGATCGGCGATAACCCGATCGTCGGTGACACTGTCTGGGGAAAAAAGCCGGCAGCTAGCACAGAATATTTTAGGCAATTTTTTCCAGCCGTCGGTAATTGTTAATTCGATCTTGATTGAATTTATTTATGTTTATGACGAAAATAGAATTTCGCGTTGAATGTTCGTATTCTGCATAAAAATCTATTGCCGACTATCGCCGTAAAGAGAAGATAAGAGAAGAATATCGCACAATAATTATTCTAACAACGACCCTTGGGTTTCTCGCTGTTAAGTAAATAATACCAACAATGCTAATATTCCTCCAAGGGAAACAATGTAGAAAAGTAGGCGTTTGTTTGAAGGTCGGCAGAGTAATTACTGCAACGGAAAATTCTGAAAACAGGGGACGTTCGAGTATGACCATTTAGTTAATCTGCAGCGGGAACAAAAGAAGATTTTGAATAGCAGAAATTCGAACTGAGAGCGACGGCCATCTTGGCAGAGCCGTTTCGCAAACATTGTGGAGAGATAACGGTTCGTCGGAGATACGATGATCGGTTTAGGTTCGTCCGATCGACGATCCATCCCCGAGAGTCAACAGACCCGATCTACCCCCAGGATCCTCGTCTTTTCTTCGTTCTTCTCAAGATAACACCGGAAGATAACCCTGGCTACGTGGGAAAATATCGATCCGTGTCTCTCTTCTTCCTCTTTCTTCTCTATCTTGTTTGCCGTTCGATACTCACCTTTCTAATCGGTGGGATTACTTGTTTGTTTGCCCCCGTTATCGAGCAGCAGAGCGATTTATTGAGAAACGGCTGTGACACCGTCTCGAAGAAAAAAAAGAAAACGTGGACACTGTTGCACGGCAAATATTTCTCGAGAGTATCCAATATGTTGATGATAAAAGCATGCACGAAGCAACACGAGCTCTCAATTTTACGAGCCACTCGATGGAGATCAGGGTTAACTCTAAAATCAACAGTGAAAATATAAATAAAATATAACTTATTTCGATTCTTATCGATTTTTATTATATTGGCTGTACGGCTTAATTTGTAATTTCATTTTCAATTGAAATCTCTCCATTTGTACAAAATTTTAAACGAATATAAAATTTTAGGGGGTAGAAAATTTAATATTATTGAAGAATTAAATTTATATAGAAAATTTAATATGTATATACGGGTGAAATGAAATAGATATTTTGGAAAGTAAAATATGTAATTTTAGTTGGCTGTCTATCTCGAGAAAAGGGCTACGAATTAATTAAGTCGCCTAACAATGTGCACCGAACGTAGCAATCTGCACAATTTCTTAAATTATTAAGAACCGACATTAGTTGAAGACCGACATTAGTCGGTAGAGCTCGTTCGCGTAAACAACGTTGAAATTTGTCGCGAATTTATTGAGCAGGAAGTTCAGCGATATAAAAATTGTTGCAAATTATGGCAAGGTGAGTTTCGCCGGCGCCTCCGAGTCGCCATTCGAGTGCAAAGGGTTAATAAACACGCGACACACATGGCTCGAGCTGAACATTCGGCGGGATACTTGGCTCGATAAGCGGCTTTCGATCATTGAATATCAAACAGACGAATTAATCAGGCGACTCGTGCCGGTGTCTACTACGGCAAGCTTCTTGCTCGAAGACGCCATTTTGTAGTCTGCTACTCGAACCAGTTTCGCAAATGTTAGTTCGTCGGTGTCTGTCTCGCTCGTGGGACTTTTCCACGAATACTCGAGCGTACAGAGCTTCGAGAAGTATTTCTCGAGAATTATGATAGAATTTCGCGTGAATTTCGAATTTAGGTGAATCCACCGTAACAAAAGGTGTCTCCGCGATGTACACGCGCTGCTCAAGTGCTCGTTTCGCGGAGAAAGAAAAGATATATAGGTGAGTGGCCCCGTGGCGCAGTGATTCACGCGACAAATATAATTTATTGGCGAGTTCCACGCCTCTCTGCGAGCTTCTCGCGTCGCCGTCGCCGTCGCCGGTTCCTTCGTTCTTTTACCCTGTCTTCGATCCCCGGGCAAAACTTTAACTACCTCCCCTAAAAACCCGAAAATTACCCATCACATCCGTATAATTTACCACAATATTCGAGCTTAACTGTTCGCCAACTTTTCTCTACTTGAAACGTTCGCGTTTCGTACTTTTCGGAAGAAAAGTTAAACTTTCCCATTGAAACAACAATTTTTGTCATGTTCACTTGTATTATATTAGTAGTCGATTTTCAGATATTAATATTTATGTTATATATTTATAATATTAATACCAGGGATATTATGGATCGTTCAAGTAAGATGTAGCTGTAGGACTACGGAATCTCTATGTAAATTGTGTATATCCTCTTCCTTTATACGTTAAAAACCAGAATCTTTTAGAACCGATGGCATAGCAATTTACTTCCACATTAAAGGTCCATTAAACTAGCTATAATGTAAAGAAGCTATTCGTTCTTTTTACGTGGTGCATGTTTTGCTGTATTTTGCATAAAGACTCGCGTCAGTAAAATTCTTAGAATCCTCTCTGCTTCGCTATTTATACCTAGATCCGACAGTCGAAGGAATAATATTCATTTTGCTAAATGATACTCTTTAAAATTCCTCTGGAAGGAAACAAAAGTCGAAACTGCATGAATTGTGATTTTCTAAGAGGAACGAAAATAATAATCGAATAGGTCAAGCTACAAGAACAGAAAAAATTAAAAGAAATCTGAAGAATATAAACATTTTTAAGCTCTCTCCAAGTGTCACTGTCGCTCCGAGATATTTCTTTTTATTTTCGTTAAAATAATAAATTTTATCTCGACGATGCTACGAGTGCGAGCGAGCAGATTTCCCCAAAAAGAGACCATAAAAATTAGAATTAATTGGATTAAGAGGGTGCGGGTGCGGGCGCGGGCGCGATCATGCGTCCCGAAGCTCGGACCGTGCTCACCTTGAGTCGCGTTCAAAAATAATGATTTCCAGGGATAAATTATCCGTGTCCAATTCGATCCCTCTCGCCCCGGTGACTTCTTTCTCCAGCGGCGGCCGCGATCGCCCGGGTTTTTCGTCGTCCGGCTTGATTTACACGAAACAAGTGTCACGGCTGGATATATTTAGACATGGCGTCGTCAGGGACCGATTCTTCTGACCCTCGCACTGTATCATAGCTACAGGAGAAAGCTTCCAAAAAGAAAGCCTCGATGTTCTTCGATCTCCAAAATATGGTCGTCCGAAAAATATTTCATTTAAATATATCTTTTAAAAAGTTATTCGTACTCTTAAACGTGAATTAAAGCAAATGCGCATGTATTTCATATGGGAAAAATAAAAAGGGTACTGTATGTAACAAAAATATTTTATATCAAATGAAATGTCTGAATTTCGAATGACAAAATCGCTTCCAGTGCAAACGGGGTTCCTACCCCAATTCTTCTATAATCGATACAATAAAATATTTATCAGCTGTGTAAAGGCTTATTCAAGGTTCCAGGAAGATCCATTTAACAGCGATGGCAAAAATCCTAACGAACAATCATGTGCGACTGCGACGGACGTAATCGGCGCGATTATACCGGATTGATCGATTCCCCGAAGGGGTTGAACCTTGCAGAAACGAGTTCAAGGTTAATCGTCCTGGTTTCTGTTAATTATTCAACGACGGTCGCAGATTCCCCGCGAAAAGGTCGAGCACCGTCTGAACGTTCTAAGTGACGACGGGTCAAACGCTGCTGTAGAGAGAGAGAGAGAGAGAGAGACCAAAAAAAAAAAAAAGTGGAAAAAAAGAACAAGCAAGCACACACGCAGAGGTATCGGTGGCTCCTGTCCAGGGGTTGTTGCCATGCGAGGGGTGGAACTCGCGCAGAAACGACCGCGCCCTGCCCGCAGTAATTGATTGAGCCGCGCCCTGCGAGGGTGTTAGCGCTCACCGAGCCACTTTGAAGGCTCTACCAGCTGCACAGGACGACAGCGAGTTTAACTGCTACCGTGTTTGAATACGTACCACCCGATAGCGCCGTGAATTAATTATTTTCAATCCCTATGATCAGCTAGTTCGCGGAAATTAATCTTCCATGTGCCTCGACGCTAAGGAAAAACAGGCTGCTCTTAAGAATCCTTTTCAATTTATAGAGATACCCATGACGAATTATTTCATGGAAACGTTAGAGTACCGTAGGTATTCATTTTTGCTGGGGAAATAGAGATAAGTAAATTTTGACAAATAGATGATTTAAATAGTTGATAAGAATAATAATAGAATAATCCTGTTAAACCGATGAAACTGTGGATCATTGTGCGCTGTTCGAAGCTCGAAGCAGCGACAGGGGTGGCAGCGATAGTTGGGTCGGCGCTGTTGGCGGTGATATTATAGGTGGATGAGAGGGTGGTGGTGGTGAACCGTCACGCCACATGGTGTGATAGGGGCGCATTAAACGGCCAACCCCCGGCCAGCACCCTTGGCCCAACCTACGAACCAGGAGAACAGGGAAACGACGACGAGCTGCGAGACCGACCGATCTAGGATCCAGATTTACACTTGGATCCATACCGATCCAGGAATAAAAACCACCGGAAGCCCTCCGAGATCGTAAATTAACAAAACCTATCTAACCACCATTAGATTTCCTGGCCAGTCGATTAAAATCCGAATGATAAACAAGATTATCGTGTCTCTCGTATTACAAGACAAATAATAGTTATGTTATTTTTCAGCGCCAATGGCACGGTAGTGAACGTGTCAATCGATTTCGCCTGTGAACGACTCACCATTGTTCGATCGTCGACAGTGCTGTATATGTATAGACTAATCTGTTCGAATATCCCGAATGATTAATCGCGTACGCTCGTTTTGCACCCACCCTTCAAGGTTGATAGAGGGGTTGGATCTATGGTCGAGGGTGTTAACGACGAGCTTCTTGATTTCTGTTGGTCGATCGAGCGGTTTGTTTCAAATGTAGGACTCGGGCTCTGTGAACCACTTGCTACATTGTTGCGCCACTTTGGGGGTAGGTATAACTTACGATTAGTTTGACCCCTATGTACTTACGCGTAGCAGAATATTAGAAATAAATAATACGCAAGGTTGCACACAGCTCCGCTAATTGGAACAATTAGCCGATGTAGTTTGGTATAAATAATCACCTGGTCTAATTAAAGGACCTCGGCCGAACACGAGCGTGATAGCTTAATTCCCAAAGGTTGGGAGAATAAAGGAAATATGCAGCCGGTATCTCGCGATCGACGCGGAAAATCTTTATTCCGTCATAAAGATCCGCGGCGTGGTAATTAGAAGCGATCGTGTGAGGCAAGCTCGCGAATTATGACTGAAAATGATACGGTTGGCGGAATCCACGACTGCTCGGCTGTTGGTCGTGTCGTGAGGTCAGGTGATTCACGATCGCCTCGATGAAGCCGCACACGCCAGCTCGTCGGGAATCATCGTGGGCGTATTAATCCTCGAGGAACAAACGAGCCTCGTTAACACTGGACATGCTCGAGCCTAGTTCGCTCGCCTATTTTGCCCCCCGGAACAGTTTCCACCCTCCCCGCGGGGCTTTTCACCATTAAAAGCTTCCTAATTGTAGGGAAATCATCCTCTCACCGTGCTGAATGAGTCACCTAAATGGGGAACGGCCCGCAGGTAGACCCTTTCTCGAGTGGAATTCCGAAGGGTCTCCTCGAGGGCAGCCAACAAATCCTTGACTCTCGGGCCCTTGATCCTTCGGATAGAAAATCTTTCATTCCGGCGACAATGGGTCGCCTAGAAAAATTATTTGCGGCGACACTCCATCTTCAACGTCGTCTCTAACATTGTCTGCGTCAGTGCATGGACTTCTAGTTCGTTTATCAGAGGGTTACAGTTGCAGGATGAAATATAGATAAAGGACTGAAGCTAGAGAATTAACATTGTAGGAAGGAAAAATAAAGGATCAGAGGGTTAACAGGTTGCAAGACGAAAAACGAAGGATCTAGCACTGGTCCTCTAGTTTTCATCCTTCAACTTTGACTGTTTGGCTCCCATACTCCAAGTTTGATCTCCCAGCTTCGATGCTCGTGTCCAAGGTTTCGAAAGGCCTCTCGTCAGTTCCTCGGCTCCGTCTCGAGGTCGACGACCCGGGGGCCCGGGGATGATACCCCGCCGAGTAATTAAAACTTCGTGGTCGACCACGAGGACGAGTAGGGGCACGGTCAGACAGTCAGCCGGCCTCGCATGCGTGCAGAGTGTGCAGACCAACCTTTGGATCCGTGGAAGATGTGGCCCCGAATACCGAACAGGCTTCGGAGTTGTTTGACCAGCTGCCACGAAGGAAGAAACCCTCCTCACGATCTCCTCTCCTCCTCTCTCTCTCTCCCTCTGTCTTCGCAACAACGCTTTCCCAATTTGGTTTCCATGGCCCTTCGAGTCTCCGATGACTTTTCCAACTATTGAGACACGTTCGACTAGCTTCTGATGAGGGTGTGCGAGAGCATTTCATCATCAATAGCTTAATAGACTATCGTCTGGTTGGACGATATACAGGGTGTTTCGTTTAACATGAATTCCTTAATATTGGCTCATTCCCTACCTGGAAATTGTTAATGTTGTCTTTATTTTCATCGATCCAAAATATTGAAGGATAAATTTGTCTGGTTCGGAACGACGAATATTTTGCGGTGTGATTTTTTTCCAACTCATTTCCACCCCGACTTTCAAGGTCATCGACATGTTTTACACATTAACACGTTGTTCCTTTATGAAGCAAAGCCTGTAGCAAACATCAAGATGAATTCGAAGAACTACCACATCGCGACCTTGAAATGACCTTCAACGAGAAAAGTGACAATCAGTCAAAGGAGGTTTGGAAACTGAACGTTCCGTGGTTTCGGTGCAAAATCTATAGACTGCTCCTCAACTGACGGGCTATAAACCCGTTGCGCAAACTTCGTCCGCGGAAAACATAGTGTTTACTCAAATTCACGCCTTTGTAATTCGTTTTTAACACCCCGTTACTAATTACAGGCAACAGAAGATCGTCGACGACTTTGTCTCCTCTCCGGAGTTTATATAACACGAGTGTTAAACCGTTGATTGTCGTTTTATTAGTTGGCGCGGCTACTATAAATGCATAAACTCGCCGGCGAGTTTATGATAGAGGAAATCGTTGGGACGTCGAGGTGTTGCACTTAATGATCGTTAATGGTTGACGGCGTAAAAGTGAACGTAATGGCCGATTCAATGTTGCTTCGATCAACATTGCAGCTATATGGTGGTTACGAATCGCGATGAACCCCGTTGATCGAGGATTCCTCGACGCGACGGTACCTTATGGACGATTAATCACGTCGCTAATTGTACAATAAAACGTCAAGCGTAATTGAACGCGTTGGCGCAAACGCCGGCCAGCTTTGATTCTCTTGTCAAACGATCAACAATGTATGAAAACATGTAAAACTTGGATGAGCAAAAGTTTACTAAAAAAATGTACTTAAATTAATTAATTCGAATTAATCACGTTATTTTTCCAGGGATCGAAGGGACGTTAATATGATTAATCATTAGGTGAATAATCACCAGTTGAGCAAGTTTGAGGCTCGTCTCATAAGGACCGACTCTGAAGCGTCTCGCAACATATTGCATCAGCAGTCTCGAGGGATCGGCGCGGCGCGACGCGGCGTGGCGCGGCGGGGCCCAGAAAAATGGTTAGCTCGATACGGCCCTGTTCGTCGGCCGATCGTGGACGAGGATGGTCGTCGGGTCGGTTCAACAGATCGCTGTAACAGTACCTCACGTGCCATGGGGATCCCATAATCGGCTGCGCGTAAAAAATCCGCAAGCCGGCGCAATAGGTCGGCGGGCCGGCCGCTCGAGATGGCAACAAGTGATGCAACTAGGCCGAGGCGGGTGCAGCTGAGCGCGAAAACAAATCCGTCGCGATATCGTGTGTGGCAGTTGATCTTCATGGAAATCGATCGGGCTAGTTTCCAACATCGATCCTTGCGCTACCACCTTACAACATAATCTTCTCCCAGCGGACGACGACGCGACGTTCACGGGAGACTCGGGGGAGACAAAGGACAGCTTTACAACTTTCTCTTCACCTTTGCCAAGAAATGTTAGAAACTTTTACAAAACAATATTATCTGCCATCGTGGATTATAAACGAATAAACACGAGCCAAACGGTGTCGTGTTTGGTCTCATTTTAATTAGGAAACTGTCTCGAACGCGTTGCGAAACGTTTCATTTAAAGAATAATAAGGAAACTAAAAGTTTCTGTTATGGAATTCGATTGTTAGAATTCGACGATACCATAGCGCGTCGTAGGTATAAGGGTTTAGTCGTAAGGTGCGGCTTTTTCCAAAGACAGCCTAGGGACGGGGGCATAAAGTCAAGACCTAAAGTCTGGCAGTAAGTCTGGTAGGAGCAGCTAGCCTGAGTATAAAGAGCATTTACTTAAACTATATTATTCGAATAAAGTTTAAATACAGGGTAGACGCGAGAACACTGTTCGCGAGTGAATTTTCGACAGCATTTACACAGGTTTGCTGAAACTCCGGACCTTTTGGTTCGGCAAACAGCACGGCAGACGTGTCGAGGATTATACCGGTGATCCTGCCCCCGGATTAGCGGAAAGTTCTTCGGAGATCTGATCCCGGAGCTACTCGCGACAAGTTGGTTGCGCGCTCACGGGCAAAACTCGGTTGCTCGTTCTTTTTGCAGGTCGTCGAGGGATCACGCGTCAAGTCGCCTCGGAGGATGATCAAAGAGGAGGCGGGAGTCTTTACGAGCCGAGGCATCGGCGTGACAAGATGTCTCATTATTTGCGCCAGCAAGGAATCAGTCGCCGGGACACGTATTACATAGCGCGTACGTGGCGACGTCCGCTAATCAAATACAAGTGTTTGCCAGCTGTACGCGCGAGCACGTTGGCCACACTCTCCCTCTCTTTCTCTCTCTCCTCGCGTTATTGAGACGTAGATGTAACCGAGCCCCGACTTGGACCCCTGATACCGGAGCGATGCGCACCGATAAATACGCGTTAAACGCTCTGTAATTGTCGTCGCGTGCGTCGCGTTACACGCCCGGCACGAGACTCGCGGGAAATCCGTCTTCCAGATAATTAATTCGACTCTTCGACGATCCTCGATCCTCTACCGCATCGTTTTCTCATTTTTTGCTTGTTCTATATCAACGTCATTTTATTCTACATATTTACCTGGCTTTCTGTTTTCACTATGTATACAACAAAATTGTCAAACAGCAGACTCTTCGTTCTCCCAAGTTCTTGATAATTTCATTCGTCATGTATCGACATGTATCGTCGACGCGTTCACGATTAATTTCCGCTGTATTTTAGCCAAGCTGGCAGTCAATCAACGTTCCATTCGAGAAAATGGAATTAGGTTTCTGTGGAACAACGAATCTCCTGACTCCACAAAAGTATTTTAAGTCTTATTAGAGTTGTTCAAACAGATTTACAAATTTAAAACAGTGAAAGCTAAAGCTGCGTGCACACCGCCAGGGAGGAATTGGGGACTCGAGGTTCAGGGTCGAAAATTCTCCGCCGGGAGGAGCGTTTTTGAGATCAGCGGAGGCGATTGGGCAAACGACTCCTGACGTTATCGATACATCTTGCGCTTCACGTGGCCCGTGGCCCGTGGGCCTCTGCGCGTTCCCTTTTTCTCCTTCTTCTGTTCGCTCGACTGCGGTGCCATGCGGCCTTCTCTTTCTTTTCCTCCTCTTCCTCCTCTCTCTCTCTCTTCCTCTCTCTACCACATCCTCTCTCGTTTCTCGGCGACGTTAATTAACAGTCTGCCCGTATAAATTTCGCGCAGCTCTCCCGCGAACCACGGTAGTTTTGCGGTCGCGCGACCGAAAACCACCGGCCCCTGGGATACGAAACGTTGGATCGAATATTAAGACGGATCGGTGGAGCAGCGGGAGAACCGGGAACAGGACCAACAAGAAACAAGTGCACACGCGAGCCCAGCGATGGTTGAAAACGTCGTTCGAAGAAGCTACGTCGATTGTATACCAGAACCTTTTCTCTATCGAGCTTGGTTGAACAGTTTTGGTCTAAAGATCGTCAACCAAGTCATCGATCTAGAAAATGTAACACTGTCATCTTGTTCTGCTCGAAAAACCGCGACGAACGAGTACCATGTACGAATACTATCTGTACGAAACTCGGTTGTCAAAGAAATTCAGTCCGAAGACAACAATTTCTTCACGTTTATTGGACCGCGTCGCTATTCTTTTCTGCCCGGATCTTGTCATTACGAAGTAAACTTGATTCCACACGTTCGACGCAGAACCACGATCGCCGAGGATTCTAGCTCAACAGAACCGATTCTCAAACCCTTCGCTACTGTCTCCGGCTCGCGGTCAATGCCGTGCGCGGTCTCGATCACGAGGAAGCGTTCTGTGTCGTTGAAAAAAAAGGAATGATTCTCGGATCGCGTTCGCCTTGCTCGGATCCGATTCTCATTTTTCTGAGGGCGTTTCTCGGGCAGAAATTTAATTAGAAACCGAGGCTCGCGGGAGATTACCTTCGAACGCGATTAGGAGAATCCGCAAGTTCGCCGCGTCTGGTAACAAAATTGCGAAACTTCTGATTAGTTTTGAGCTGATAGACGTTTCGCGATTCGCCTCCACCCGAGGCCTCTCTCTCTCTCCCTCTAGTGTAGATCGTCAACCGGTGTCTGGCGAAGCTTCTCGGCTCGTGTGAAAGCAACTGCCACGGGAGAGAGGATGTGATTCATCGGAGTTCGCCTGTTGCAGACGGACCGACCTCTTTCTTACCAACACTCGTCCTGCCTGGAGGAAGATTCTTGGATGATTCTTGCCACCAGGGGCATCGGACTCTCCGCTCTCGGTCGGCGAGAATCATCCGTGGTGCCAGCACACCGCACCGGTCCCGCGTGCTGCCTGCACGTGCACACAGGTATCGCCGCTTCTCCTCTTCTCTCTTTTCCTCTCCTCTCCTCTCGTTTCTCGTCGCGTCGCGTCTCGTCGCGTCTCGTCGTTGTCGGTTGCGTGAGCGTGTGCAACGACCTCTTTCCCCGGCTACCGCAAAACCGCAACGGCAACCCAATTTCTGCTCCGAAAAGAACCGGCGGAACCCGTCCTGCCCTCTCGCCCGCCTCGTCCTCCACGTGCAAGTGTTAATTCATCGCTCCGAACTGCGACGGACCTAGACCCGATCAACGAGTCGCTCGTACGACTCGGATATTTTACAGATCGTCTATTTGAAGCGATGTTTTAAGGTGAATGACATCGTAAAATTATATGGAAGAACCTTTATCTTGATACTGCATAGCGCATGTCCTGAGTGGACGTGGCCTCGTGGCTCCCGACTTCGAACACGGAACGCAATCTATGCTTACTTTAGTGTAACATTTCCAACCTAATGTCTTGATCCTTCGGTATACACAACCCTGAATGGACGTATCTTCATCAAAGTAACTTTTCAAAGCAAATAACATCAACGAGTAGGAGAAATTACTGTTCATCTTGAATCTATTCTATGTAAAACGCTTCAAGTGGGCGTGGCCTCGTGGCTCACGATGTCAACACCGACTAGGCCAGTCCACCAACGGTGACTTACGCCTACGATTACTTTGACATGTCATTTCATCGCGAACAACATCGAGAAATGAAATAAAACACTATCTACCTTGTCCGTTCGGTAAAAAATGTCCTGAGTGGGTGTGGCGTTCGGTCCTCTGGACTTTGATAGAGTCGGTGCACCAAAAGGCAATCAACGTCTACTACTTTAGACAGACATTTCAGAGCAAATGACATCAAAGGAATAGGTAATTTATCTCACTCTGTCTTATTAGACTGTCCCAAGTGGGCGTGGCTTTGTTGCCCTCGCCTCTGCGGGAGCAACGACCGTGATACGTTAGGAAACAAATTAAATATACAGGAACAACACTGTCATTAAAAAATATTTTCAGTGATTATAATTACCAGACTCGCGGAGATCGAACTTGAGCTTTCAGACTAGGGCTGTAACTTTCCTTCCAAGGTCCAAGATTTCGAAGCTTCGATTTCAGAATCTTCCAAGTTCCCGTCGTTACTTCGAATCTTCGGAAAAGTTACAGCCCTAGAGTTCAGACTCCCGAAAGAAAAGAACCACTCGAATAATCGCTCTACTATCTCCCGATAAATCCGATCGCGGTATCGCGTTTTATAAATAGTTTTATAAATCATCGCGTCAGGTCGCTATCGAACCGCATAAAATTGTGGTCACGCGGTGCACTCTGGGCCAGGTTGGTTTCACGGCGAGGGCGTGGCCGGCTCCCGAAAAGGAAGAGGAAGTGGCCAGCAGCAGCGGGCCGATCACCGAAAGGAACTCGAACGAACGAGGTTTTTGCAGGGTCGAGCAGATCCCTGTCGCACGAAAAATTGTCCGATACCGTCTCGGAACGTGTAATTAGAGAATATTGTGTCTGGAGGCTCCTGCGGCCGTTACATATGGCGGGTGCAACGAGTGGTCTCTACGCTCGCTTACTCCCATGTATCGCTTATGCGTGTACGTGGTGGCAGTGCAAGACGATCCAGAAGGACCGGTGGGAGAGCGAGAGGGGCACGTTTCGCGTTTTTTCCTCACTCTAGGCTGAAGGGAAAGACCTTTCCCGATGGAACACGTGCGAACCATATGCGTACCCGCTCCGGGGGTCTTTTACCCTCCTACGGTGTCCTCTTTCCTCCGATTCTATTTATCAGTCTCTAGACCACTGTCTTTCGCCTAATAGCCTTTTCTCCCTGCGACTAACGCTGCTCACTGGATGCTCCTGATTCATTTAGCCGCGCTAGGTGTTGAGTCATTTTTTGGCAGCCGACGCGTCACATTTCGGAGGGGCTCAGATGAAGATGCGACAGTTAGGTGAACGGTCTGAATGATCCCCAGACTGCATAACCATCTGGCTGTCTCGGTACAACTTGGTTTTTCGAAAGAAAGGAAGTTTTGACAGACGTGTTTCTTGTCGTGGCGTTCGTTTCGATCTGATCTTCTTCTTCTTCTTCTTGCGATACGGCGATCGTAATTCTATGACTCTACTGTTATTTTCGATTCTTTGTTATCATATAGTAGGACCGCACACATACAATACACGCATCAGCCCTGTAATAATCTTTCTTCTCTCTATTACCTTCGCACTCTTCTACCGAGAGGTAGAGCTCAAAATTAAACGCGCAGCAGTTGGACAAGTCTATTTTACAACTGTTCGTAAATATCCCAAGATAACGAATATCGGGAAGCAGCTTCGAACACCTGAACAGCGATAATCTCGAAAGATTATGCGTTAAATGAGCCGGATCAAGGGCAGTCTTATAATTAAGCTACGTAACAGGGTTTATCAGTTCGAGTAACAAAAGGCGGGAAACAGTTTCCCAAGGAAAGGAAACGCTGGCGAAGTGAGTTATTCGAACAAGACGCCAACACGTCCGATCGGATTACAGCCCTCCGATTTCCCTGACAACGGAAGGCCGTAAAGGCCTGACAAAACGAGAAACACAGAACCGATGGAAGCGCCGTGGAATCGCCGTGGATTCGAGAGAAGAAGACCCTTGAGGTATTCAATTCTAACCTGGGAATGCAGCTCCAGCTGAGAATGCAGATCTGTATCAATAGAAGTACAAAAAATGAAGTACTACCTAACCTAACGTATAGAATGAGAATAATTTTAAGAAATTAGTGATACCGAATTCGTTCAGAACAAGTAGGTGATTGTTCGGAATTTGTTCCAATGATTTTTTTCTTGCTGAATTGTAAGAACGCGTAAGATTACAGTACGCGGTAGGGAATAAGATGATGTTGCACGGTTTGAATCGCATGCTGAACCGTCGTGAGCCGGCAAGATGGCCGTCGAGAGGAGCAATCGAACCGTGATATCGACTGTTGCTAGTGCGCCGGTGAGGATAGAAGGCAAGGATCTCTATTAGTTATTGCCGAGCCGAGCCGAGATATAAATAACGAAGTCGCAATAAACGCGCTAGGCTGCATCGAGCCGAGCCAGCATCGATAATGATGTCGGCTGACAAGTTGCACCGCAGGTTGCACGCTGGTACCTACAGAACGTACAAGAGGCAATATTCCAGCCCGGGGGGCCGCCGTGACTCTCTTAAGGGGACTACACACGGCGACAATCCGATAAACCCGACAGATTCCAGCCAGAAACGGGCCAAGTTGCTTCATTCTTGCTTTCGATCGACGATCCTGCCGCGCCGCTGCTAACTTCATTTGGATCTGCGCTGCATGTCCTGGAAGACTGCTGTTCAACACGTTCTCAAAATAGAAGACCAGTTTTAGAGATGTTAACGTTGCTTTTGGGAGAATGTCTGATCCAGACTATTTCTCAAAATGTCCCTAAAATAGAGGACCAACTTTGGGGATGTTAACGTCGATTTTGGAGAAGACCTAAATCTTGAATGACACGAATCTGAACGTGAAAAGTTGCTGGAACATTAGCACAACGTTCAGCTTGTTGAATATCAAGGTAGTATCGAGGTTTAATTAATTACGACGTTGAGCGATCGGAACTGGTTTTTCAATTTTCCCTATTCCCCGTCAATAAAACCACTTGGCTCGAATCGCTGTTGCATAGGGGACTGAACGATGAACCCACCAGGCGTGTACTTGAAACATTAGCGGAGCGTCGTGTCGCGTCGTATCGCGTCGTATCGCGTCGCGTCACGTCGCGCCGGTAGCGGCCTATGAAAAATGTGAATGGTACCCGGCGACGAAGTCTCATTGGATGGAGGATCATCACCAGCCAGTCACCTGTTCCGCCACTTGTGACGCAACACAACTGTTAAACTCGCAAATTCTGAGGCAACGCGAATGTATAATCGACAGCCTTCTACCTGTTACGATCTTCGACCTAGACGGACAGGAAATCGCCAATTGCACCTCGCCTGTTCATACACCGATTCTCGCTGTTCCGTCAAAACGTTAACCACTTTGTTCTAGTTGCCTGTAGCGGACCTACCATTTCCACCATTCGTGAAACGTTAACAGAATTGATCTTCAATTTTCACATATATCGACGGTGCTGTTTCTTCAATTTGATGGCAGAATATGGGCATTTTATTGGCGCAAAAAAATAGCGGCGAGCATCTTTTGAGAAACAGAGATGCGTTTTTTTATCGTTCAACAGTAACTATAACCCAAGAAACAATTGAATCAGTTCGAATTTCCAAATAAAGACTGTACGGATGAGGTTGATCTGCAAGAATGTTAAAGATGGCTGGTGGCGTTTACCAGAAAGAAACTATTTTACTGGCTCGCAAAGTGCAGCGACGCTCTCTCTCTCTAATAGGCCCACCCGAAAAGGGAAGTCTCAAGGTATCCGACGAGAGGAACACGGCGTATAATCCATAAGCTGGTCGCCCGGGTGCAAAGAACCCGTTCCCAGAAAGCCAAGGAGCATGATTTACGAGCATGATGCTGCGTGTATTTGCAACAAGGTTTTTCCACACGATGCATCGGCAGAGGAAGCCAACATTATTGCCGTCCGAAAATACACTCTCCGTCTCCGTTCGTGTTCTTCCGCGTGGATGGAAGGGGGTCAGGTGTGTACCGGCGCGGCGTTTCGACGTTCTCCTCGTGTGGAACGACCTTAAGGCACACGAGCGTGCGACTCTGTGTGTATATAAATTGCTTGATCGCGCGCGATTCGCCCGATACCGGAGATGACCGGGTAATGCTACGTGTCGACTTGAGAGTGGACCTCCCCCCTCTTCGACCTTACGCCACGTTTCCACTTCCGATCATCTCGGTGATCGACAAAAAATAAGTTACACAAAAGTCTGCTTAAATTTTATTTATTTCCGAGTATCTATGCCCGCTGTATATCTGTACTACTGTATACAGTTGAGGAGGAACGAGAAAAATAAACTTGAACTACGCGTGTCCATATTCCTCAAAAAACTCTAATTTATTTAAAGAGAATATAAATATAGTGTGGTGCGCGATGTCAACAAGAGATATTAAATCGTCGGCTGTTGGAAACCCTCTGAAGTCTCCAACCTTAGGGAACTCCCCCGAGGAAAATTGGAAAGAAGGAGAGGGAGGAAGCGAAATAGTGGGAGAAGAGTGAGGAGAGGAAAAAACGGGGAAAGACTCGTGAAAAGGACCCATCGCGGAAGGGAAGCGTAGAGCGCGGAAAAAAGGTAATGAAGGAAAGGATGTCATAAAAAAAAGGCAAGGAAAGGTTCGTCGGGGCCTGATCATAAATCTTGAGCAAACCCGAGCGAAACCTGGAAAGGACAAAGATGAGGATTCGGCTTGCGCGGATCTGGTCACCAGATGTGTGCCAAGGCTGAGCGGACCCGCGCAGCACGGGAAACAATAGGGCAGGAAAATAACTACAAAAAATGGGAAGTTCCATAAAGCGGCAGCGGCGTAGGGCAACGCGAATGCCGCCACACAGTATACAGTGACGGCTCAAGTCGAGTGGAGGCCCCAAGCGGTAAAACTTTTGGGGCCCTCAAAAGCTCAAGTTAGAAATAGAAGTTACAAGAAACTCTCTCCTAAACTTATTAATTAAAAAAGAAAAGTAATGAATATATTTCATACCGTACACATTAAATAAGTTTATTTGAAATTCAGGGCCCTATATTCGGAGCCACCATTGATACAGTACATTTTCCTGTTTGATTGTACTAACTTTTATTGAATATAAATTAATATTTCGTATTGAATATAAAAGATTTTTACGCTTTCATCGACGTTTCAATGAAAATTGAACCTTGACCTTACCCCATTGGACACGGTGGAGAAAACGCTTGTTAATAAAGTAGTCGCGCGCGGCCCAACACCTTCACTACTCCTCGGGAATACCGTAATTTTTGTCTAGCGCCATTAAGTCTGTCGGTTGTTGGCTTGACCGAGGCGAACCATTAAGGGAGATCGTCTCGAAAGTCTGTAATTATATTCGACGCGTAACAGAGAAGTTGTGATTCCTCGCAGACGCGTGTACCATCTCTCCAGGATTTCTCTTTTGATGGATCTGCGTGAGCAACGGAGGGAATAATTTAATTATCGGGGACCGACTCTGTTCGATCCTCGTTTGAAAGGTGAAACCCTCGGATCTCTCGGTTAAACCCTGTATGGAGAAGGATATTGATACGCGTCGTACGCGTCGTCCGCGTCCACGGGAATCGAGCAACTTTACACTCTCTTTGTTCGCAATCTCTTCTTCTTCCCGGTATTTCTCCATTTTCATTTCTCTCGGTCTTAAGGTGCTCCTCGGGTGAGGACGTTCGGGTCATTCTCATATCAAAATTAGACTTTTAATTAGTTTTTCAATTTATGGATTGACCAACTCTTTATAGTTTCACCGACAATAATTAAATCATTTTGCATCAATTTCCTGATATTTTTTAATCTTTATTATCGATTATCTCAATTCTACAATCATTAATTCTACACGATTAAATGGATGATTGATTGATACAAATTCTTCAAAATTGCTCCGTTCTTCCAATTTTCATATAGATTGTCGAAATATGTCAAAATGAATCTATTGTTTCACACAAGGAACGATCGATTCAATATCGGCATATTTCAGTTTATCATTCGACGCTTTCTAGCCCGAAGAATCCTCGCTTGACGTGTGATATTTAAATCAAATATACGTGTTTTCCGTTATCGAACGGAGACTTTAAGGACAATGTTAGGCGCTTAATTTACTTTTCGGCGGGACACCGAAGCAGATTTTTAGGAACGGTTTCTCCCGTTTTCGTAATGACTGCGCTTTTTCTAGACCCGGTGGTCAACGTCTGATGGAAAACCAGGCTCGCCCCGTAATCCAATGACTGTTGGGAAATCCTCGTAACCGACGTATCGTAATCGGACTCTGATGCGCGAAAGGTACACCTATATTTGTGGCTCGTGTGTGACTAACGTCGGTGGTCGCTAGGATTTCCCACGTGTCACACGCCATTTCGAGTAAATTTAGTCGGCCGGGACCGGTTGCAGAGCAAATACACACACACACACACACACACACTCAAACTCACACACACAAATACTCTATTGCCGCAACAAATCTTTTCGCGGCTCCAAACATGTTCCTTGGAACCTCGACCTTTCCACAAACTTAACCAGAAAAAAATAAATAAATGTTAGAAAGAAATTTCTAATGTGTGATCTTGGTTGCCTACGAAAGTAAAAGAAAAATATTAAACTGTCTGAATTAGAGTGGTTTCGCACTTCGATAAGTAACGAAAGAATTTGAGAGAAGAGATAGTGTATCTGCTCCCCGGTTTAGAGTCGCTCGGGACCCCATTTACGGTGAATCAATACGTGTTCAAATACGTTTCTAGAAACATAGCCTAGGCCCTCCCCTCTCCCTCTGGATCCAGAGATGATTTCCCAAGTAGATTCAAGTTGGGAATCGAGGTTTCGTTCGATAATCGAGCGGCGATCGCCGAGGCAGAATCGGTGTTGCGTATCTGGGCGGTCTCTTCGCGCAGCGGGTCGGTTTGACGCGATTGGCGGATGGCGGGGGACAGAAGGAGGTGCCCGTGGCTCCGTTATCGCGGCAGATCGCCCGATAAATTATTGCTAATTAAAGAAAAAGCGTAATGATCCCGCCCCGATTTACACCAGTCCGGAGCGCGCACACGTGCAAACGCCGCCACGGCTCGGTTAATTAGCACCTGCCGTCGCCTCGCTTCACGACTATCTCTTTCTTTTTTTTGCCAGCACCACCGCGCTGCTCTTTGCCACGGGACACTGGTCACCTTGCCTCGTCTCTATACCTGGCGCTTGATACCCGCTTGCCACGTAATGGACGCGTATACGCGGCTCAGTGTCGACAACAAAATCTTCGGTTTTACAAGTCGCGCGTATCGCCGCACCGCGCCGTCGTAATTCGTGTCGCCTGCGAATCGTCCGATTACCGAACTTCTGCGACAACACCACCATTCCGGATCTCGAGATCATCGCGAAATTGCGCAACGCTGTAAACCCGCCGCTTTATAGACGACTACGTCGTTGGATTGAACTCGGGTCATCGTACAATAAAATGGAAATTTTTATCCCGCTCGAGGATGCTTGTGATCGGGTCCTCAATACTCTTCTGTGACGCTCCATCGAGTAGTTTTCCAACGCCTTTAACTGTGTTTCGCATCAGTCTAATTAATATTACAATATCAAAAATCATAGGACACGAGAAAAATTGTATAGCTTGTGGAAAAGTTATGGGAACCGTAGCAAAGGGTCTTAGAAAAACTTTAAGGCTCGAGGAAAAATCATTGGACCTAAGAAACAATCGTAGGGCATCGAGGAAAATGATAGAGTCTGTGGAAAAATCGAGAAACCTTCAATACTCCGGTCATTGTTCTTCCGCCATCAAAATAAATTCATCTATTCGTATGGCGCGTACAAAATTTTCCGAGCACACTGCATACACAGTCCTCATTTTTCCCCAGAAAAAATCCCAAGTACTCCCATTCAGACAAGTGGAGAATTATTCAACGAGTGGATCAAGGCATTTACGTACCTTTATAAACTTTGCTCTTGAGATACCACGAGGAAATTTGAAATTCTAGCGACGCGAGTCCTTTACGTTTGATTCAATTTTTCGGTGAAACGAAGAGACGCGAATGTTCCACAGAGCGTATATAGTACCGCGATTCCGCTCGTAAAGGTCTCGTCGCAGAAAGAGCGTGAGGAAGCGGGTCTTGCAACACCGACCACGTAAATTCCCCCATAAATCTGTCGGTTTGCTCGCGAGAGACGCCTCTCCTCGAAATTAACGTGCCTCACCTCTTTTTTCCCCGGCGCGGCGTGGAAATAAATTTCGTCGCCGCTTTTCGAAAGTTCCGTATCTGCTCTCGGTTGCGCAACGATTCTCGTTTCCTCGGGGTACCAAAGGTGTGAAAAAGGGGAACGAGGGGGTTCAATATAGCCCCCCCCCCCTATTTTGCATTTTAATAAATTTCGTCCTCTAATTATCCTGCTGGAAACGCTCGAGGCTCGCCGGAATGAAAATTCAAAAATCCATGAGAGAGAGAGAGAGAGATAGGGGGGGGGGGGGGGTTCGAACGGAAGGGTGAAGAAGGGCCGGAAGGGTGAGAACGGTTCGAACACCGAAAGAAAGATAAGGCTTCACCCTAGCTGGCGTTCGGGTCCCGATATTTCTTGGCGGAATGAACCAGGAAAACTTGTCCGATTTATTTGGTCGCGAGGTTCCGAGTTGAATGGACCGAGCCGGTACATGAAACGATGACTGTTGAGCTGAGAGATTAAGTCGAGAGCCGGTTGCGCCACGGAAAGAAGGGGAAAAGGTGCAAAAATGAAGAACGAGAGACCAGGGGGGTCCCTCGATGGGACCCAGAGGGGACCCCACTCTGTTCCCGGTGGAGGGGGACCACGAAAGAAATCGCAAAACTGGACAAAGGAACCGGGAGATTGTATCGAGTGCTGGGACAATGGTCGGAGTCTCTCTTGAACCGTGAGACAATGATCAAGAAAGCTGGATTAATAAACTGGGATAAATAAAATGAGGTGAAATTGAAACCGTTCGCGGCGAACAGTAAAACGATACGCAGAACACGGGCATTGCCTTCGAAGCTTTAAGAACCATAAGAGTGGTAGGCTTCTGGACAATGGAGGTTCTCTTGAGCTGCGGAACAATGATCAAGAAGAGTGCGTAGCTCACGAGGATGAATAAAATGAGGTTGGAACAAGGTTGTTTGTATCGTCCGTGAGTAATGAAACGATGTGTTGGCAGTGCTTTTTCTAAAAGTATGAATAAAAATTAATAATTTTAATTTTGAGCACAGACTCGCTATTGATCACAAGTTTGCCAGCAACCCTTTAAGGATCCTTTGCAGTGATTTATTTTCAAGAAGATGATAGAACGATCCCAAAGATTTGTCAAGGCCGAACATTTGACGACCAAACCTTGAATTTTTCTAGTCGTCTGGAAAGCAGACACGCTGTAGCTACAAGCACTTAGCTGGGCTGGATCCAGGTGTTTTTAAGCGTTTTATGGAGAAGAACGGCAATCGAAGGTACCCAGGTACGGATGGAAATGCCATGGAATTAAGTGACGATGACTACGGACCAACGCAACGCCAGTAGCCAAACTACACGAAGTCACGTACCGGGCCCAATGTACAATAGAGACGTCCCTACCATAAAACGTCACCCAGCGCAAGTAGCTAGAATCGTTCTGAATAACAGTGTGACAATTTTCAGTGGCGTATTAGGGTCTCAGAGTGCCGAGGGTTAGATATTTCCCGTTGTCAAGAATCCGAAAAGTAACAATGAAAGATCTGATCGCAATATCTCGATTAGAGAACGTATTTCGTTGCAAGGATCGTTGGTATATTTCCAGGACTAAACCGACCGTAAGGATGCACCGGCATGGCAGCAGGTCGAAGAAACCGGAGCGCGGAGGGGTTGCAAAATGGGACCTGAAAGGAACAGGAAACAGCAGAAGGAAGAAAGCGGTCCGGGATACGAGAGAACGCGATAGAAAAGAAGAAAAATAAAAGGAGGAAAAAGCAAACGCAAGAAGGATCAAGAGAGACGATAGGAAGGGGGAGAGGAGGACGATGTACAAGAGGGACAAGAGTGTCCCTCCGTGAAGAGGGACAGAGAAAACGAGAAAAGGGACGACGCGACGCTGCCGTGGAACAAGAAAAGTAAGAAAAAGAGAGGACGGTTGAAAGAGAGCTGGAGGGAGAGGAAGAGCTGGAAACATGTGATGGGCCGCAGGACGAGAGGCTCGGCAGGATACAAGCAGCTGCCTCGTTATTTTCAGGGCTTTACTCTCCCTGGACGAGAAATCGAGAGAAAGAGTGAGAGTGAGAGAGAGAGTGTGTGTGTGTGTATGAGAGAGAGAGAGAGAGAGAGAGAGAGAGAGAGAAAGGCTCGTTCGATGAGAAACGCCAAGCTCGATCCTACCCGGCCGAATTAAGCCCCGAAATTAATGAGAATACCTAGCCGGATTTATCGCGCGGCGTTCTTGGATACAAAGATGAAATTCGATGCGGGAATAGATCCCGTGGAATCTCCGATGGACGAGTCCCGGACTTGTTAGCCACGAGGCTAGTCGGTTCGGGACTCGTTCGACAGGGATTTCCTCCGATTCGTTCCGGTACGTCCTGTTGTGTCCGAACGGACCCCGAGTCTTCAGACATTTTTGTCGGCCGTTAGCGAATTTTTATTTCTTATCGTTCCGCACGGTTCATTTTGATCTAGAGGTGTAGACATTCCATCGAAATTTCTAACCACAGAAATAGTTACCAAATCACTACTCAAAATCGAAATTTCTTTCTAGCTGTATTAATGTTGATAAGTCGTAGTAAGAAATTATTCACTGCTTTGAATTGCACTTATTCATTTTTCTCATAAACACGTGAAGTCCACGGTCTAGTAATAGATTATCGATCGAAGATCCGTTGTCGTAGATCAGACAGAAAAACTGAGTTGGTATTTCGGAAATTGAGTGAAGGAGAGCTGGATTTTCGTGGATTTTAGTACGCTGTCGTTTGCGGAGGATCATGAAACGAGATTCGTCACCCGGTATATTCGACGCGACGAGATCGTAGCGTGGATCTACGAAACGGAAGGGGGAGAGGCTAGAGGAGACACGATCGGAGGGATTAACATTCGTGGCGTGTAACTTAATGTCTACGTCGTGGCATGATGCGCCTGCTTGAGTGTTCAGGGCCGAGAGCCGAAGAAATAAAATTCAGGGCCGCGCAGGGTCCGTTGCCGAGAGCGAATAGAGACCTCACCTCTTCTTCTGTGGCGAGGCGACGCTGGAAAAATCATCTGCCTTGTCCTTCGTTTCATTATAATCAGAATTCTAATTACCGCGGGACAACAGCTGCGATGGAAACACGTCGGAATAATTTAGCATTGAGGCCGGCCGGATTACCCCGCTGATAACCAGAACAGTAGGAAATTAATATTAAATACCGATAAGTTTATCGCGAGCTCCGCAGCCAAACACCGAATAAACTAAAGTAACCACCAAACTACTCGAGCGTACGGGATCAAAAGTTAAACAAACCTAAGTGTAACGAGTGCGAAAGTCTTAAGTGCTCAAACGGGATCTCCCCCCTGCGAGAGACGTGAAATCTTTTCCAGAAGGATTTGTGGGAACGATAAGGCTGATGATAACGGGGCATAAATTCTACGACAAAGTGTTCCAGATACTTCATTCAGACGATAATGAAATACCAAGCGAATCTCGGAATTCGCCTGGCGAGGCTGTTGCGAACGAGTCTCTAGGATTATTCCTTCTACAATAGAATAGTATCGTCCTGTAAAAATTTACTGTGTGTGTGCATAGCACGCTCCTCGGTCACGTCCAATGGACATCTTTATTATTGCAATGCTCAAAAGAAAAGGATCACGTGTTCGAACAAGATATTTCAAGACCTTCCAAAGATTCTAAAAAGTTGAGAGAGACGTTGATAAATAATTGAAATGAACAGTCGTACTTCCCGCTTCTCCGGAATATTTCCCGGTTATGTACACAGCGGAGAGAAGATAAGGGGACTATGGAGGCTGACGGTAGTCGGTAGATAAAAACGAGATTGCTTACTGTCCGCGCGTGTACGAACACGGTCCGGGACCGGTCTGGTTCGCGCGTTCTCTTATCTAATCAGCCACGATTGGACCTGCGGCCCGACGCGGCGCGGCGCGGCGCGACGTGCCAATGAATCCCGCCGATAAATGAACGGCGAGAAGCTGTCGCTCGGCGTCGCGGCGCCGTCAACTGTCGAAACAGGTGCTTCTCTCTGCCTTTGTTACAATCCTAGAGACGACTCGTCGAACAGATAAACATAATTGGTCTATACGGATTAGATACGACACACCGTACAATCCAAATAGTTACTCCAATTTCTTACGCTAGACTCGCGACGACATTCTTCGGCACTCGGTAAGACTCGCTTCAGTTTATTTTCTGACATATGATTATTAATCGACTGGATACTTTTCTCGACGCTTCAAACAAATGCACAGAATAAAATATGAAATTAGAAAATAATAAAATTTAATGGAACGGTAACTATACGCGAACGTGCGTCTCTGTTTTTCCATAGAAATTCCTTCGAACATCGAACGCTCGTAGCGAGGAACGAAACCGCTCGCGAGAGATTACGTTTCACCCAAATATTTCTCCCCGCTCTTAATACTCTATTTTTACATATACATATATTTTTTCTGGAACTCGTACCAGAAGCCTGTCCGCCGAAGAAATATTATTGTTTTCCACATTTTTCAGTCTGTTTTATCGCACACCTCCGCGCCCATTTATTTGTCTTGCCGATGCACCGCGGCACCTTTTTCTGCTTCGGATCCGAGATAGATTCTTGCAACCGGAACGATAACATTGGCTTGCTCGATTGTAGGTAATGTGCCACTTAGCAGACTCTCGTTACTCAGGATTTTCGAAAATATTTTCGGACGCTGCGCGACTCCCTAATTTTTTCATTGATTTCGAGTGGATGTCCTCTGTGGACTCCGCAGAGGACTGTGGATACAATTTATTCGATCTGACTGCTTTTTCGATGTTCTCAATGTGGTCACGGTAAATCGAGAATAGAATAACATTTCTAACACTTACAGTGTTAAATGGTTGTAAGGAATTACTTTGATTTTATGGAATTTTGTAGGAGCAATTAGAAGTATACAAGAAGAAGTAGGAGGAGGATAGAAGAAGACAAGAGACAAGACAAGACAAGACGCAGAATAGAATCCATCCGGTCGGAAGAGGCTGTAAAACGCGAGGATCAAGGTTTTATACTTTATACCTCGAACGATCGTTATATCATTCTCGATTGAGGATGATACTGCCCCTCTCGCCTTTGATTATTACACAATCGGGCAATTATTAATGCGTTGGGCTAACCAGATGATGGCGCGCTCATGTGGGAAGCGTTTACCAGCGTGACGATCCCGGACGCGCAGAAAAGTTACTCTTCGAGCCTGTCGAGGCTCAACAAATGTTTAAACGTGTCTCTGCGAATTTTTTTACTGCACTCCACACGCGAAGAGTATCCTTTTTACCACGTTTTTTTCTGCATTATTTTCAGTGATTGATGAATCAATCAGAGAGATGTATCTCCAGGAGAAATTTATCTGTTTCGATTCTCGTCTCGAACTCCTTTCTACAATTATCTCTGATCTGGGAATTAGTTTCAGTTTCGGCAACAATGGAGATTATTAAAAGAAATCCTGGACAATGAGGCCCCCGGACAATAGACTTTTCTAATAGTGTATAGGTTACGCCGGAGCCTGATAACGGATGTTCCATTGTGCTAACACCTTTTACCTTCGATTAGTATACAATCGCCCTAACGAGAGGACAACCGGTCGATGCGGGACGGAATTACGTGACGAAAATGGGCAATGATTCTTGCCGCTCGAGCCGTAAACTGTACGACTATAAACGGCAAGAATCATTCGACTGATGACTGCCGAGACTGATCCCTTAAGGCCGGTTCATACTTATACCTAACATATCCGACAAACAACTAGTCGAAATAAACGCCAAGAGACAGATCGAACAATAAAATAATAAACAAAATTGATCGTGGAACAATCCGAGTAAGATTTACAAAATATTGTCTCTTCTAAGTTTCTAGTTAAATGATCTATGAAAATTCTTTTTCATTTTAATATCAATTAATAGTGATCAACCTGTGTATCCCGAAAGTAAAAATTCTGTCTTCTTCTGCCGTGATTGTAGTAGTAAGTTGAACATGTTATATCGACGTTTTTAAATTATTTACTTTAACTCTATCACTGTTTTAAAGTTCATCTACTAATTTTTCTTCTACTAAACTTCTCATTCGAAATAGAAGCGTGAGGACGTTGCGATAAATTCTCAAGTGTACACCAGGTTTAAGGCACTCGAATCACCATTTTACCGTCTGCCACAAGTCTTTTACGAATGTTCGTTGCGAGCTCGAGCCTCGTTATCGATTCCTCGTCATGCCAGCCAACCACGTGCGCCAGCTTTTCGATCAAACCGATGTGTAATCTTATCACTGTCGATTTCATTCGATTGATAACTATAATCAAGGCCCTTCCAATTTAAAAAAAATTACCAGGAATTTGACCAGTCATCGAATTTTTTCCGCACTTGAATCTGCCTTGTTTCCGCACACAATAATGATTCGATGATACTACCTAATTCTTCAGAGCCATTACTACATCTACGTTATAATTCTACAGAATATCTTGTGTTTGAGGATTTTCAGCAACAATAATTTAACAAAATTTCGGTCATTCTTCGGTCTATTTGTAGCCTTACTTTTCCAAAATACAGAAAAACCTGAGTCGACTCTAGATATAAAAAATCGCATTGTTTTCAGATAAACAATAATATTCGCGGAAAAATCGAGATCTTCTTTAATCTTTTAGGGTTTTGATATCGTCAGATTTTTTTTAGCAATGTCGATTGAAGTTTCTGCAAATTTCGTAACTGTTTCTCAGCTGAATTTTCAAGGAATTTTGTTTGGTGACCCTTTTTGAAGAGCCAGAGCCAACCGGACGCATAAAAGTCAACGTCGAGGGTTCAGCGATTTTGAAATAAACAAGACACGTTCCTGAAACGGCTCGTAAAGCGTACGATTAGCGAGTCCCATTCGCCGTGCGCGATATAATAAACGCGCACGCAATTACGTAAGGCCGGTGTATCGGATCGAAGCAGCTCTCATTTCCATATTTATGGAACCATAGATTTTCTGCCGTGCGACGATATTAATTACAGTCGTCGATTGTAATTTTATCGTGCGTCACGCGGCCCGCCTCGTCGCTTAGCAAGAAAAAATTCCTACGCTCACTGCCGCTCGATAATTTTTCATCCTTTTGCTTTTTGTTCCCGGCGCGTAAACCCGTCGACCGGGACAATACTGTCCACTATTCAGGAATATTGTTGATTCCTGGAAGAAATCGAGCTGCCATGGACAAACGGGCCCGTTGTCTTCTAGAGGCATCGATGCAGGAGACTCTCTGTCTCTCTCTCTCTCTCTCTCTCTCTCTCGGGGCCGAGTTCACGACAGCGATCCCGCCACGGATATCTTTCTAAAACTGATCTGGCCACCAGCCAAACCGCTTTGAACGCGACTCGTCCGTCGCCGACACGTCCGAAGGGGTGCGTGGGGCATGGTGGATGAGGGATGATTCAGACGCGAAAAGTCACGAGCCTTCTCTATTCTCGAGACACTTTCCTCGGGCTCGAACCCGTCTCGACCACGATTATTTATATTTAACGCGACGCGAAACCACCCCAACAGACCAACTACATCTCTATCTTTTAAGAGAACCATTACTCCGTTGAAAAATATTTGCCGGTATGAAACCACCATGCTAATTAACATCTCAATTTTTTGCGAGAATTACTTTGCTTCTAAATTTTTAAGCATGTTGAATGTATTAAAAAAATGACTTTATAAGGACGCGTTTCTATTCCCAACACATCCATCCATCAATCAATCAATCAATTAATCACGCGCGAATTCTTTATAGACACAGGGTAAGAATTGAAATGCATAGAATAAAGAATCGAAACGCAATAAAACCTGGAATGCCGTCTAGTCGTGAAAAGAAACGGTCACGTGAATAAATTTTCATCAACTTTCCCCGCGGTGCTATATTAAAGAACGTGTTAAACAATTTGAGTTTGATTGCTCAATCGTTGACCGGCGACTATTCTAGATTCCAGATCGGTCGATCGACGCGAGACGCTATAGGACGGATAAAAAGATCCATTCATGCATACAAACTTCTCCTAATAACTCTATAATAATTTCTAATTCAGTTGGCACACTCTCCTCTCTCCTCACCGTCGGCAGCAATTTTTGCTGGCATCTATTGCCGCGGTCACTTAAGATGCGCATTCGTTTCGCGATTATTTCAATCGCGTGCTTTTCCTCTATCTGCACCGGGGCTCGGCAAGGACAGGCTTCCTTTTTTTCAATCCTTTTTATCCACGGCTCCATGTATAACGCGTGTATACGCTGCCAGTCATGCGCCATTACGATTCCGTTCGTCCAGAACCGGATTTCTTGTGCTTTCCTCGCGAAATAATACGGCGAGCTGAAACCGGGGATCGGCGAATAAAGTCCAGCCTCTGTCTCTACTTGTGTCTCTCTTCACCTCCCCATATCTCTCTCTCTCTCTCTCTATCCCCGTTGGTCGTCACCCGATCGCTAGAATCTCGATTTAACGAAGGAAGGACGTCGAGGTTCTAACTATCAGTTATTGTACCGCCAAGGACCCGATATGAATAAAATTACACTCGATTATTTTTAGCGATCCGATAGGGATTCAAGTCCGCGATCCTCCGTCCGAGTTATTAGAATCCGCACGGGAATGATAATCGTCCTCGTGGTGGCACGGCTCAAGGCTCCGCGAATTAACAATGTTAATGCTTCGAATAAAATTTTCTGCATCTACCTGTACCACGACGCAACGACGATCGAATATTCCTACAATTATAAATTATAATTAGATGACTATGCGACGACCGATTCTTCCTTTTGTTATTACGATATTAACAATATGTTACTGCGCTCGAACTGCTTCGATATTTCTGTTCTCCATGAATACGGATAATCCACAGTCGGAAAACCTAGAATTTAATTTTTATTTTACTATATAAGTGAATTTAATTTTTTGTCAGGAGTCGTAGCTTGCTGAAGGATTGAGGTAACGATTTCAACTTTCTAGTCACATTTTCTCGGTGATGGTATTTGGCTATCAAGTTGTTAATTCCTCTGACTATCAAGTGTTAGCAGCGGCTCGTCAGATTCAACAGCCTTTTTCTATGCTAATTAAACGTCACGAATTTGAAAACCGTGAGAGACGTCGTTGATGGCGATTGTTCTCTACACGAAGACTATTATAGTTAACGCGAGAGACCGTTCCCTCTCCTCGACACTTGGCTCGTCCACGTTATATCTCCGATTTGCGAACTAGACCATTTGAACGCGCTTTTGCCCGTAGACCGAAAATCCATAAATATTAAAGCAGCATTTGCTAATCTTTATTTCCCGTATGTAATTACCGGGCGAATGTTTATTCAGTTTCCAGTTCTTTTACGAGCACACAGAGGTCGGCACAAATAAAAATTTACCTTCTTTTTCCTTCTAAGGTCCTCGAGTGCGAATCAGAAAAGATTTATGAAAATTTATTGCAACCCCTGTACCTCGCATGCTTTGAACTCCTTGGGAATAAAAATTCGTCGTCTAACGATTACTTGCAGAATTCGTCGATAGAAAACGCTTTTCCATTCTAACTTTGCCAATGTACTTCGCTGTGGAAAATTCCGAATTATTTTTAGACGCTGTAATCGCTGTTGTGTTTATCTGTGCTCGTTGTTAACGACAGTTTTAGTCGACAATTTTATTAGAATATAGTCGAACCAATAATCTTCGGTACCCCGAACAAACAGCCAAGTAGGCAATTTTTTCCTCTTTTAATTATTTGTAATAAGTTAGAAGCAGTATATTCTTAAATCGATATAACGTGTTTACCAATAAATAAAAGAAACAATCTAAGACACAGTGATTTTTCACAAGCATTATACATCCCGCAAAATAAAAAAGTCTAAAAGTTTCTATGCATCAGCTCCGAAAAGTAGGTAGGACGATTGTGACAACATAATCGATCATAATAGCCGTTGGGTTGGATCGTCCACCTAGTCAACCACCTCGTTAAAGAACGAGTCAGGGGAGCGGTGCTAGATCGACGCCGTTAGAAAACGAGGAAAGAGTCTAAAGAGGAGGGAGGTGGAGGGAAAAAAGCGGTTTCCAGGCGAATGAATTTATTTCCTCGGGTCTCGGCAGCCCTTGCGGACCACGAAGAGAGACCCACGCGATGCTTTACGATCGTGGCACCGTTTTCGAGGCATTACATTCCTGACGCGCCTACACACTCGCTCGCTCGCTCGCTCCGGGGCACCATGGGTTTCGGACGGTTCTCGTTTTCTACCTCCTACCGGCAACAAGCGTTCGCTGGAGAACTTGGAGAAGTTCGTTTCGTGCCGGAGAAAACAGCCTATTGCCTCGGTATCAACGTAAGAGCGAAACACACGCGTGTGCACGAGACCTCGCATTTCGCATTTCGCATTGCGCGCACACGTGCACGCGATTTATGCGCACGACTCACGCACCGCATAATACGAACGATGCCGAATTATTGTTTCCGGTCCTGTGTCGGGCTCTACGGTAACTTTTACATCAACAGCTGCTTATTTTCACTATTTAAATTACGTTTGGCGATAATGCCACGTTTACACGATACGCAACGGCAATTGTAGCTTCCGGATTCGTCTCCATGTAAGAGGTTAGTCAACTTGACATATAAAAATATAATTGAATTACACGATAGTGTAGCAAGTTCTCGTCATTTTGGATTTGATCATCCAGGAAACGAAGAGGCTCGTACAGAAAAACTTTCTTTTACATTTCCGACGCAGATTTTTCTGTAGGACGGAACGGTATTCGACGCGTCCGAGTATTCTAGGTTTCAAGGCCGAATGAACGAGAGAAGTTTCTCGGCGACCAGTCGCAAATATGTATACGCTGAGCGTAGAAAGCATGGAGATAATATTTGGAGAAATTCGGAGAGTCGCGAATCCATTAAGATTCTCTAGTACGCATGAAATTGGCAAAACGTCCGCACACAGTCTTGCAAAATTCATACGAGTATCGAGGACCTAGGTGCACATCCTAGGATCCAGGAACTACAAGAAGAGTACAAATTCTAGTCTTAAAATCTGGAACCTGAACGATTCTTCCATTTCTTCGGGTCATTCTTCCACACTTAACAAAAGACATATTCATAGAAATCTTTACAGGAAGACTTTGCGATTTCTACGCAATGTCCACACTCGCGTTGCATTCTGCATTAACAGTGATTTGTCGAGATCGCCGAGGAGTTTCGACGGAGAATTCGCAAATTCGCTCGAAGGGCTGTCGCAATCCTTCGGCCCAACTGTCAGCTGAAGACAATGACTCTTTTTCCCAGGCCAGGTAACTCCGTTGACTTCGGAATCCTGACGACATCTTTACCTGACAGTATTAGAAGGTTCAACTTCAATCCAATGCTGCCCGGTAAGATGTGAACAGATACTCCGTCCGATGATCGTTAGCTTTAATCCACACAGTCCTGTTAGTCCCTTTCGCCTTATCTTTTCCGTTGTCCACTCGCCTCTCTCGGGTCGCTCTTATATTTTTATCGAACGCGACTCACACACTCGTATACATACACGTATATGCACACGCATACTCGTAATACATATATGCACAGTGTCGTTTCTCTCGTTCGCACACACTCGCAAGCGGTCCCTATTCTCGGAAACACCGACGAGCCAACTCTTTCGAAATGGCCTGCAGCTGCTTCGCCAATAAAAAAAGCCGCAACGTGCAAAATACCAAGGACCAGGGATCGAAAGGAGTCGGCGATTAGGTTGAGTGCTGGTGAATGCGAGAGAGGAATCAACACATAAGCGCCGAGGAGATCGTTAGATTCCTTGCGTGGAGGTGAGATTGGTGGAAGGATCTTCATATGCAAGTTAATTTTTCGATAAATCACTTCATAGAAAAATGATTACCGGAACAAATTAATTCGTTGCCGTTGCAATTTCACATTTCTTTCAAATTGAAATTTGGCACTGGCTTTGATGCCATTCTGGTGATGTTTAATAAACATACACACAGAGAGATAGAGAGGCGTTGATTGCATGAAGAACGTCCACACGAGTGATTAGTCATCTGGAATTGATTAGGCGGCGGAGAAGGCAAAAGAGCAGACAAAGGACAGTGAGAACAATAAGGACTGCAAAGTAGAGTTGAGCAGTTTACGGGAAAAGGCACAGTCAGCGCGTGAGTAATTCGCTGGCCATAGCTGTTTATCTCTCATTGTCAGTGATTCAATCGACAATGAGTAACGTAGCTGGCCTTGAGAGACTTCGGACCTACTCGGTTCCGAATGCAATTTTGCATTACAACAACTTTTCTCGAAGAGAACGCATCGGACACGAAAAATTAAAGAATTGTCTTCTTCGTAAGGATCGTACGAGGATTAACGAAGACTAGGAGTAGCTAAAAATTTCAAATTACAAAACAGAAACATAAAGAAACCAAACTTCTCAATGAACCTCACATCCCAAGGATCATGCAAGAATAAAAAGGGATACGGAGCAGTTCACGGTGTTTTTGGGGGTGTGCATCAGACAATTATACCCTGTTATGGGGCAAAATTGCGACTGCAGAGGAAAGCTTCTATAGCGCACCTCGAACGAACCGAAAGCTTCTCAGGGTACGCGATTAACCCTTGCACCGCGTGTAACCCCCTAATTACGTTTTACGCCGGGTCAACTGGTTGCTCAGTTGGGTACAGGGCGTTCATCATAAAATTCGAACTATGCGATTATGGTTGCGCAGCCGGTTGTTCCTTCCTCCCCGGGTAGAATCCATCGAACGAGTTCTCTCTCTCTCTCTCTCTCTCTCTCTCTATTTTTCGGTTTTTCTTTTTCGTTGCCTTTTTCTCTGTCGGTTCTTGTTCCCTTCGATTCTATCCCAGGTTTCTCGGTCTCTCTTTCGGATAGATTCGTTTGGCAGGGCCCATTACCGCGGCAGATAGCATCGTGTACGGATATAAGGCGAGCAAGGATGGAGACGAGGGGTTTGCCCTCGAAGGTAGGAGGGGCGAAGGAAGTTTTATGTAATCACCAACCGACTCTGCGGGGCTAGGTATTAATACTGGCAATAAATAAACGCCGTCAGGGAGACTCGATCCTAAAGGCATCTTGCTGTGCCTTCGTCTGCCTCCTACATCTCTTTCTCTTTTTCACACTCGTTCCTTCTCCCTCCCTCTCTCTCTTTCTCTCGCACACTCTCTCACTCTCTAATACCACACGCACTGTTTGACAACGATACACTTTCCTTTTTTCATTCGTCCATTTACTTCGCGACGACAAGTTCCTAGAACTTCTAGAGTTCGGATGCTTCTAGGATCGATGATAATTAAGCTGCGGATCTTTATGCAAATTCTAAATTCAGTAGATTGTTCTCTAAAAACCAAGGTACAAGTTCAATTCAAAAGCTAGAACATCTCTTACGTCTAAATACATGAAGATTCGCAGTCTAGTAATAATACTTGGAAAAATTGTTGTCCTGCGAGATGATGGATGAAACCTCCTCAATGAGCAGACTGATTTCAAAAAGCATTTCACTAATCAAGTGTTGAACGTGAAATCTCGTAAAGGTTGAAAACCCTTTGGACTCGCTACATATTTCCATTCGATTTAGCGACCCACTCATGCACCTCGCATTTCACACGCAATAAAATCGTTCGATTAAACAGAAAAAAGAAAAAAAACACCAGACGTACCGACATTCCGGTATAATTCGCTTCGCTAATTCACTGAAATCGTAAAAAGTAATTGAAAGATTATAAATCAGCGGTTGCTTGGCGCTTCCACCGCGGATCTCCTGATATCACGATCGCATGCAGTCACCATCAAACATCGAAACGACCGAATAATACCCGCGTTTACATGGCGGCATCGTCACGAACATCCGTCGAGGTCTCGAGGTCGAGAGCTGTTTCTTTTTTATCTCGAAATTTGAACTTGCCACGATCACGGAAGACCTCGCGGCGCGTTCTCCAATCGAAGTTTCGAAGTCGTTTTTCGAATATCGACTAAAATCCTCTTCGTACCGAGCGACTACAAATTATTATTTTGTTCGCTATCGGATAAATTAATTCTTTCATACGCTTTTTTCAAGTTCGAATAGCTTCGTGCGCGAAGGGTGAACACAGATCGAGGGACATTCGAGTATTTTTCGTGAAAGTAGGCGACGCGTGTTCACGTTTGCGAGCACAGGGGCTGCATCCCGGGGCCGAAGTTTCTTTTTTCGTGGTATTCGGAGCCCCTCCGATGAATTTACATTTCCGTGTATCTGGCAACCGGTTTTATGAAACGGCTCACGGCATGCAACTTAAGTAGGAATTTTTTTCTCTAAGAGATATCGTCGTCCCCGCACCCTCTGCCCCCCGTCATCCTTGCTCGTCCAATGGAAACGAGAAAAGCGGAGGAGCGACACAAGTTTATCACAATTAACGATGTGCACGAACTGACGAATGAATTTCCGAATGAAAACAATAAGAAACGATTTCCGACTTTCGAAGAAAGACCGCACCCGGTTTATTCTCAGAAATATATGTTCGATCGCTATCAATTGATCCGAATAACGATCGATTCAAACAACTTTTATTTTACACGAAGATCCGCAGTCTAATAGTAAACTAATAAAAACGTGGTAAAAAAATAGACAAGTTGCAATCTCGAGTGTTCCTCTAACATTCCTACCAAACGACCACTGACCACTGACCCACAAATATGCCAACTGAAATATTCGTTTTTAAATCCGCATTAACAACTCCGTCTCACAATTCTGCGACGGTCGAAGCGTTAAATAATAGTCGACACGAATTCCAATGGAGCCATGACGATCGTAGCAGTCTCGTAAGGGCTATAATGGCTTATATCGTCGTTAGAGGGCCTTTTGTCATGCAAAATCGGGGGGATGAGCGACAACCGAGTCCTTGGAACCGAAAAACCCAGAGAGAAATCGAGCAACGATTCCCGGGTCTCCTTGTGCTCGCACGAGCGAGCGAGCGAGAGAAAGAAAGAAAGACAGGAAAAGAGAAAGATAAAAGATAGATTCTCTCTGGGCAACCAGTCATGCCATCCATCGCTCGTTATCGCGCGACCAGTTGTATCAATGTCTCCGCCTTTATGCAAATGGCCGAAGGCTAATATCCATAATGAGCATTAATCTGTTTCTTTTTCGTCTTTCCAAGATGGCCGGCATATCTCTCAGGTCTCGTTCGCTGGGGACAGAAAACATCATCCACCTCTTCTCTTCTTCCTCCCCCTTCCCTTTCTTCGTCTTCTTCCGTCGACTTTTAGTGGATACGTGTGCACACACCGTCGCGCGTCGTCGCCACGAGAAAAAACAAGGACACGACAAATTCCTTGATACCGTATACACACTGTAGCGCACGCCTAAAATTTAATCGCCCTATCCCTGGAATTCCAACTAGCCGTTCCTTTCAGACTGATCCGGAATTCTCGATACGATTGCGAATTAATTCTGCGATCTAATTTGCATTAACATTGCAGGAAATGAGCGAACTACCCGTGGAAGTTAAACTACGCCGGCATTGAACTCGTGACTCCTTGGATCGTGATATGTTCCTTCGCATCAGCAATCATTACAATTTATAGTTCCCTCTAGAAGGAGAAAGAGAAATTTATACTCTTTTTCTACAGTACGCGATACCCAACTGTCCACTTTTGCGATCCCTACAATTTGTCCGTCGAAGATCGGTAATCTAGACATTACTATAATCAGTAGGTTCATCAACGGTCATAATAGGCACGTAATAATGTAAATATTATGGGAGTCCAACGGACATCCATTATGATTATTGATATAGCTCGTTTCTCCGAAAACACATTAGAAAACAAACAAAAAATCTTCGAGGATTCACACTAACGTAACGGGGACGATATCGAACTAAGAAAAAATATAAACAAAAGAACACGGGGACCTATTGTATCCAGACCTTAGTCGCAAACAGATATTTGAAAAACTCTAGTAAAATTTTAAGAAGACTAAAAAGAAGACAGTGGGGTCTAACAAGTTGCTCGGTGTGCGGGAAGCTAGCGCAGTTAAAAAAATCCGCTCGACTTACAGCTGCGATATGCAAAGGTGTAGGGTCGCAGAAGTAGTATAGTGGTCGCATGTGGACGGCACAAGGGACGGACCAACGAAATACCGTTGTCGTCAAGTGGGAACGGCTCGAAGAAGCCCGCGAAAAAAAATAAACCCTTACTCGAGATCGGTCGGTCGGTCGGTCGAGAGAGAGAGCCGGCTCTAAGTTGCGCGCGCGCGTGTTTCCATGGCACTCGCTTGCATGCCTGCTCTCTTTCGCGCTACCGTTGCGCGCGTTCTCGTGTTTCTCGAGAACCTTCGGCATAGTACTGTTTTCCCTGGCCCCGCTCGGCAATACAGTAAAACAAGGTGGTGTGTGTCGACTTATTATGAAACGAGGTATTTCGTCGCGAACGAATGTAAACAAGCTGGCTACATTAATTTGATGTACCCGCGATAGACATATCTCTCTCTCTCTCTCGCTCTCTCGGACAGCCTCGAAACTCCGTCGAATTCTTTCGCGATGGAAACGTAATTTGCGCTGGTATCTTCAACGTTTTTACATCCGTATTTGTTTACCAGTTGCTTTCGGGGGAAACGAAGACGTGAGGGGAGGTAGGAGAGCCGAGAGAGCGAGAAAGAACGAAGGGAGAAAAGGATGCCCACTGCACAAGCTATATTTAACTGCACCTGCTGGCGCCAGACTATTCGCATGCACCGTTGCATATTACACGCGTTGCTATACAAGAAGCAACGCGCTCTGGCGTCGAACGTCCGTTCCACGAGACTGCGATACCCGGCAACGTTCCCACGTTAACGTATTCTCGAATTATTCGTAAACGTAAATTAGATCATCACGTTTTTTCGTAGCTTTCGCATTCCAGATCGACCGAACTCGACACCGTTCAAATTTGTTCGTCGTATGTAATCGCGCAAACGATGCAAACCTGGAATCGTTGAGATTAGGTTAGGTTAGTAACCTCTAAGAGACACATCCCGATACGGATAAACTAAATGTGTTGGAAAATATAGTTGCACGAAGCATTGTCGATATTAATATTCATGCACTTCCGTAACACGTTTCCATTCAACCAAACGTTAAACGATTCTATCCGTAATCTTATATTTTAAGTATTCGAAAATACGAGAGTATTTAGAGTCACGCTATCTCGGAAAGGGAACGTGAAACCCTTCATAATTGACTCGGTGGAAGAAACGGAGCAAGTATTTACCGAGGGGAACGTAGAAATCGTCGGACATTTTTCTCCAAAATTCCTAGCCTCGATTAATGAGTCAGCACGGCCAACCAGGGACACAATTAATTCCCGACCACAAGCCTCCTCGATAATGTCCGGACTTCCCCTCCTCCTCGGACGCTAATAATAGTCGCCGCCAGATCATCGTCGAATAATTGAAGAGGGAAACGCGCGTCGGGGAAGAAAAAAATTTCGAAACGAGAATCCGCGGAGAGCGAAGCCGACTATACGGACGGCCAAATATGGCGCGCGCGGCCGGTAGAGAGACGTAGCTTAGAAAAACCGTTTCGAAGCGTTTAATTTAATTAGGCACCGCGAAACGGACCGACCGCGACGAGCCCGACCGATGGGCGTGTCCAACGACACCCACCCGTTTCCAGCGTTCCTCGTGTCCGGCCTGACGGGACGGGACGGGACGGGACGGGACGGGAAAACGCCGGATTGTTTTCAACAAATTCGCAGAAAAGCTACGATGAATCACCCGACCGTCGAGAACTATAATCTCAACACGTGGATCGCGGCAGAACAAACGAACTATACCCGATTCAACCACGAGAAAATGCAAATACGACTGGAAGACGACCGACACGTGGCATCGGGGGCCGCGGCGTTCAAATTGCGCGCGGTTACATAATCCGCTCTCCGCGGATTATCGATAAATCCACGAGGAAAATTCTAGCGGGGGAGTTGAGTGTCGGCGATTTCATCCGAAACCCCAAAACAAGCATTCACGTTAGAAGATCGACGGAGAAGAAAACCGATGTAAGAAGAGACTTACAGTTTCAGGAGCAGCGTTGGTTCCGTCGGCGAGGCGGCCGAGCGGCCTGGCAGCCCCACGGGCAAGTCCTGTGGCCCCGGAGCCGATCGATTCCCCAGCAACGGGGCAGCGCAGAGGGCGGCGAGGAAGAACCGATACACCACTTCAGATACGAGACGTGACGCACACTCTCGAGCAAAGTGCACGATGACTTGACGACGCCGCGCCGCCTTCCGACGACGTTCCACCCGGGGAAGGCTCGAACGGAAAAGAATGAAACAAGAATGAGAAGGACCGAGGAATGAAACGGACCATGGGAGAGAAAGACTCGCAGGGACACACATCCACTGTGAATCGCCCGAGGAAAAAAAGGAGAGGAAGGAAGCAGAAGAAACAGAAAAAGAAGAAGAGTAAGGGTACGTAACCGTCGAGTCGCGCAGGCCCGAAAACCGCACTGTCAGCCGGAAGCGTGGCACACGATCGCGTACGAGGTAGAAGGGGAGCAAGTCAAAAGGAGAATAGAGCCGTCGCGACCGGCCGAGAAACAAAACTGAAGGAAACCGGAAGATCTGAGGAGGGGAAATAGAAAGAGAGAGAGAAAGAGAAGCTAAAGGTTCGAGACTTCCTTCCTGTTACGCGAGGAGCGCGTGGACGATGGGTAATCGACAGCTTCCGTTCTTCACCATCGTGGCGATCCTCCCGTACAAGTTTTCTTGCTCGAAAGACGACTCGAAACTCTCGGCACGAGATCAGAACGTCGACTGACGAACGAGCGCAGGAACGATCGTTGTGCTCCGGATGAAGCCGAATTCGGAACTACTCGGTCACCGACGACCACCCGAACTAGTGGAACGAGCGGCGCGAACTAAGCTGCGCGATGGCTCGTCTCGTCGTCGGCTCCGCCAGTCACGGGTGCGCGTTGACCACCGCGCCGAACAATGGTGGGGGTAACACGACGAGTGCCGAACGCGAGCGCCGCGCCGCGCCAAGTGGGTTCCACTCGGTTCCACTGCGACCGAGACAGACCGAGACGACAGGGTGGGGCGTGGGGGTTAGTCCAGGAGCGGGGATCCAGCCGAACGCACCCCGTGAATGACGCAGGTGGCGGCTACGGACAATGACTGCGCGAGCGCATCGCTACCGTCTCTTCTCTGTTAATTAACTCTTTAGCTCATCGCACCACTGCAAACAACTGGCCCGACTGTTTTCTCCTGGCTCGAGACGCACGCTGCCGAGCTGCTCCTTGGACCGAACCAGACCCGTCTGTTTGATCAGTTTAGATCGATGGGTTAACACTTTGAATACCGGAAGCCTGCTAATGGGATTCTCTATGAGCACGCTACATCGCAACCGAGCTGGAAGGGCTTCGTTACCGATCCCTCGAATATGTCTTTATTCAAAAGTTATCGAGATCGAATTGGACTCCGGTGTTTTAAGGACCAAGAAAATGATATTTTATTCGTACTGTATTTTTTAAGCATCATTGTGTGTGTCGACAAGTCCGTTGGGGTAAACTATATTGTGATAGTAAGTGAAAGCTTTTGTAAAGTCATTTCACTGTCAGTGAACCGATCAACAGCTTAGTCGAATCTCCTAATGAAAAAAATGACCCTTTTAAAGGAACCGCTTAGAACAGAGCAGTTTAACAACTTCGATGGCTATAAATTACAATATCATCGGTGATTCTGACCGCTAATTTATAACGGATCTGCCGCATTTAAATCGACAACGGAATCGGCAACTTGTCCCGAGTATATTCTAGTGAATAGTCACTCTTCCTCGCATTGGAACTTTCACCGAATTTCCATAAAATATCCTTATTGCTTTGAGCGGTGTCGTCGTCTGAAATTTGTCCTCCGATTGTTCCCGTTTCTGTCACCCTCGTCAAGATTACCATGGCCTACGAGCGTATTATTTAATTTAGCGAAGGAGAATAACATCCTCGCGTTTCTGATCCTCGGCGTATTCCATTCGCTTCGTCGCGAGTTGCCTCGATATAAAGTGCAAGGGGTTAACAAAACACACCAATGTAATAATTTTCATCTGTACGGTTTCGCGGAAACAATCTTAAACTGTTTTTCATTTGTTGCTCGTTCGCCAAACTATATAACGATGTGTCGACACGAAGTTCGAACACGACGATTGCGCAGTCAGCGAATATCATCGTTGTCGATAGTACGCGCGTTCCTCGTGGTAGGGGGTCTGCTTTGAAAATGATTTTTGTTTTCCAGCATCATCCTATCTGAGCGAGCAGGCCGCTCTCGGCGATACCGAAATCTGTTTGCCCGGGGCTCCTCGAATTCGATAAAAGCCCCGCGCGGTTTATTTGCTTTTTCCACGGTGGCAGTTTTCTTGCCGGCTCGATAACGTTCCCGGTGAAACGAACAACGCTTCGCGACCCGACGCGGCCATTGTAAATCCACCGGGGATCGAGCGTTATATTCATATTTCTCGCTACCGGTCGAAGGCGACGCGTAACAGTTGCAAATATGCGCGTATATCGGTGTATTTTACGACGCTGCGCGACAGGAACGCTTCGTCACCGAGTTCAAGGCGCGCACACGTTGATAACGCCTCGTTTGCACGCTGCCTCTGGCATTTATCTCTCTTTCTCTCCTTCTCTCGTTCCTTTTTCCGCGCTCTCTCCTTTCCACCGAGCGAACCCCGTTATATTTGGTATTCTAAATAAAACCGTAGGGACAGAGGGGAAAAAACGCGGCAGAAGAAGCGAGAGTGAGAATGAATGAGAGAGAGAGAGAGAGCAAGAGCACGAGATAGAGAAAAAGTCAAGAGTAAAAGAAGCGGAGGAACGCGAGCGAAAAAAAAGATGGTCGATTAATTATCTCGACGGTATCGCGACCGGTCGGGATTACGACACCGGAATCTTTATCTGAGGCTCCGATTGCCCGGCCCGATACTCGAAGAAACGATGATTTACATCGTCCCACGAGATCTCACCCTGGTCTACGGCTGTACATACAGGCCTTTACGTAACACCGAGTGCACTCATGTTCCGAAGTCGTCGTCGTCGTTTTCGTCGTCTCCGCCTCGTAATCTTATCGTCGCCGAACGACCCCGGGCGACCCTGTGTTTTCTGTCCCAAATCCAAAAAATTTTATCGAATCTGGAAACCGCTGGCGCTAGCTCCGGCTTACGAAACAGGCCGAGCTATCGATAAATAAAGTAAGAAACAGATAATCCAACGGGGAGACCGACAGCGAAACTGGACGAATACGTTGCCCGTTGCATCATCGTACCGTTTCATCCTCCGGATCGTAAGACTACCATCTTTAACGAGAGAGAGAAAGAGAGAGAGAGAGAGAGAGACGTTTAGACTTCTCTCGAAGATGATCCAGAATCGGATCGAAACGTTGAGCAAAAATTTAATAAATTGCAAAATTGCTTTGTTTTGATTTTTTCATCGAAGCTGTGCGCCGATATCATAAACTAATTTCTGTTGAGAGTTTCGTAGAGAAACACTGGACAGGCTACTACTCGGCTTTCTCCGAGGAAACAGACGCGGATGACTCCGCGGAAACGCCGTTATTTTCAAACGACGGTGGTTTACGCTCGTGGATGTTCGTTCTATTGTTAATCGTGCAATCTAGTGAGTTACCGATTACGAATAGCAACAGTGATTAGAGAGACCACTTGACTTGGACTCTTCAGAGATATCCACGCGTATCTGAACAGTTGATTTTAATTTGATAATACCGTCACATGCGTGATAACTATCATTTTTAACGGTTCAACGTATATGTATATGATGATTTATAGCAACGAGATTCGGATTTAAATTGTAATTAAGATTATAAATAAGTAAAAATAATTCAATCAGTACTCAGCCTTTCGGGAAATAAATTACTTGAAAATAAGAGACGTCTAATAAGAAACTTTTTTGCCTCCACCGAGCACAATGGCCAGTCTATTCTTCGCTTACAATTGTATAGTTTAAACCTTAGCACTATAATGGCGACTCTTAGGTGCTACTGTTGTAATTGTTGTTATTCAAAATACATATTTGCTACATTATTAAATTTGTTCCTTAGGCGCGCGCGCGCCAAGGGTAAAAAGTGTATTTTTATACACCGTAAGAGGTGTATTTTTACGAAGTTGGATGGTTAACAACTTTGACCGAATAGCACTTGATTATTCATCCAGCTAAAACGGTTCTCTTGTACGAAAGCAATAAGATGTAAATTTTCATTTTCCACGGAACGATCGAGGGTCGAAAGATTTGCGAGATGCGTTCGATGCGAGGCGTGAGTGCGTGTTACGATGGTTTTGGGCGTGAGGATGCGTCGAGTCGGGCCGATGCCTCGGTTGGCTCGTTTTCAAGGAGTAAAACGAGAAACGAAAGAAAACGAAGGGGAAAGGAATTGGCCATCAGGGCCAGTGACACGGGCCGCGATCGGCATATTTCCTTGACCACGTCATCGTCGAGGCACCGGCCCCCGTGGCAGGGCGAGAATTTGCGGAGTGTATTAGTAGGCCATGACGAAAATACCAGGCGGTCCGGATAGTAATAGCGAGAGCATCTAGACGGCATTGACCGCGCCCGAATCCGTGCAGGTCGTTCCCCGTTCTTCTACCCGTTCCGTTTCGTTCCTCGTGCTGCTCGTTAAAGTCGCATTTAGAGAACCTCACCGGGACGCATTTCAGAGACACATTTAGGAACCGACGATACAAGCCGCTCTGCAACGTGACGCTGCCGACTGCCGAGCATTCTTTCGCATATTCAGACCCTCGCATCAATATGCTCAAGCCTAAACCATCCCACTCAACAGAACAAATACAATCATGAAAATCCAATAGAAAAATTCAAGGATAAACTTCAGTTTCTTACAATTGACTTGGACTATTTTTATTTTTCATCAAGATCCGCAGTCTAGTCGTTCATAAGTTTATTCAGGAACGTCTGATTAAGGTTACCGTTAAAAATCGGACATTACATATGCAACAACCTAATTGTATACAAACGACGTCCGATCAAATCAAGGATACCGTCGGGTTTCTACTCGGTGTGTGTGTGTTGTCGAAGATCGTCAAGAATTCTCCTAGTTATCTTCTAGAAATTCAGAAAAGAGAAACCGGTTCGAAGCGAATTCCACAAGTAAGAGAAAGAAAGAGAGGGAAAGGAGAGACGAGTTCCCTAGGCCTCTAACGTGAAAGTATCCTTTTATTTTCGTTCCCGTTTCCCGCCCCCCACCGGGGAGGGCCTCAAATTTTCTGCTAACGGTGTAACGAGGAAAGCGGCATACTAATGGGGTTCCGCAGCGCGTATATATCCCGTGGTTGCCGAGGGCACAATGGACGAGCAGGTAAATATTCAAGAAGTTCGGGCTTCCATATATTCATGACCGGCATCTTGAGCCGGCCACTGGATGGAGAAAGAAAAGGAGGAAGATGCATTTGCATTTGAAAAGCCGGACGATTTGTGGGTCAGGAAATTTTCAATATTCCGTCGTGGGATCTACGGGGATAGCGCTGAGATCATGGGGTACACAAGGTTTATAAGGTTCACAGGGTTCATCGGCTTCCAAACGGTTGAAAAAGAAACATCCTTGTCAAGAACAGACACAAGTTTTTACGAATAACATCTATCTTTGTGAAAATTGAAGATCCAGTCGCACAAGAAGGTGGCTCTCAATCAGAATTTCAACTTTCACCGTGCAAAGTGGTAAACGCGGCAGAACCGGGTCAATAAGCACAGTGGAGCTCGCGAGCGACAGTGATACTCGGTGGAAAGCACACGGCAGATATAGTTCCGATAACGCGGTTCGGCCCGGCCTTCTGCCGGTATCAATAATTAATATGCTTCGATAAAAATGTAAAACCGCCCGGCAACATGGCGGGGCACGTGACTCGCCAGTTTTGTAGCGCAATGTCGCGGCGGGGATAGAGCGCGGAGAATGCAGAGCTCCGCGCGCAATAAATTATCCTCGGTGCAAATAAAATTCTTCGAGGATCGAGTATAGCAACCGTATTATAATCTGCGTGTGTGGGGGGGGAGGCACGTCGAGGTTCGATGGGGACCCTGGCCCGAGCCGTTTAAATCAATTTCCATCGGGCGATAGCGCAACGCAGGGCCATTTTAATTACCGTTAATGAACCTGGCCCCCGGCTAGCCGAAACGCATTTCGTCGACCGGGAAGGAATACCCGTGACTTTATATGCGGGACACGGCTCGTAAAAGAGACATTTATTGGCCGTAAAGGCATGCTGGCTGTATCTTGGACCCCTGACGGGCCTTCGAAACCGAACGGAACCGAACCGAACAGAACTGTAAACCTTGAGCGCCTTCTGCACCTTCTGTCTCCCCGGCCGTTTGATCGTTTCGTGGCAGCTAGGATATAGGAACCGTATAACAATGGGGGCGTATGTCGCTGACAAACATGGGAGCGGCCTGTATAGGGTCGATGGTAAAAAAGAAAGGATGGGGGGATAGAGAATTATATCCTGGCTCGACCTTTCTGCCCAGCGTTGCATGTATTACGCTACGTTTCTACCTAGGCGTGGCCTTATGTGTTCCTTTGCCTCTGACACCACATGCACGTCGCGCTTCCGGTTTAATCTTCCGGGAATACAAGACCCGGCGAATTAATGCTCGGCTCTCGATTCGCTCAAAAAACACTGAATTAATTGACGGTGAAATGGACGGTTCGCGAGTCAATCACGATCGTATCGTGATCGTGATGCTCCGTATCAAAATAGAGACCTGGGTACCGTTGTCGGTGGGTTAATCACCAGACTGTGAACATTTATGCGGCATGAAAAAATTGATCGCGTACGTTCTGCTCCGTTTCTATCCCGTCGCGTCGTGCCCTTTGCATCCCGTAACCTTTCAACTACACGTACTCTGCACCACGCTTCTGCTGGCGTACGATTGAGAAATCGTTATCAGGTTAATCATGCGGATCGAAATAAATTTCGATAATGCCTTGGGAGGGAAAGGGGTCCAATATTTAAGACCACGACCGGAACCCCGGAACCCCATAAACCCGTCTCCGATATTCGTGACGAAACGGTCCTCGCCCTGCGGGACCCCGAAATTATCAACGTTAAACCGCGCATAGGCTATTTGCGCAGAGGATTTTCAACGACACTCGAGTGCAATTAAGGCGCAAAAGAAATAGAATTTCCACGTGGCGAGTTCAACGGTTTCCGAGTTATTTCTCGCGGCAGTGACGCGGCCACGTAGGGCGCATTAAAAATATATACGGACCCTCCGACGGTCCACCGAAATAGTTTGAGCCTGTACAATCCGAGTTATATTCACCCCCCGGTGATTATTCGTGGGGGCTAATTGGGACATTCCTTCCTAATAGTCTCCATTAGCTCGACAGTTTTTCATCCTTCTTCGTGTGCTTTGCGCACGTGGACGCCAATACTCTGTTTAAATGATGTTTTTTATCGAGATAGATCACTTCTTAGGTCTTGGAAAATCCTCTCGTCAATCTAATTTCGTTTAAAATTCCTAGGTAAGAGAACATTTTCACGCTTCTGGACGAGAATCCGCGAATCATTTTTTTTTGGAAAATTGAATTATTTCTGTGAAATGGTTTGTTGAATTCAATGCTGCGGGCTATTTATAGCGCAGTCGCGAGGGCGTTGCAACCTTCTGACCCAGTGTCGACCTTCATTTTATTTTCCAATGTGGTAACAACGGCGAACCGATTGCTACCAATCCGTTCGATAAACATAGAAGGCGGTGTTACACGAAACCGATCAATCTTATTTACTCGTAAGAAGTAAGAAGTAAGAAGAAGAAAAAAGCCAGCGGAGAAACGGTAACGATCGGAGATTATAATCGTCGGTGATTATAGCCGTGAAATTAATGGTCGTTCCCGGCGAGAAAAACCGCCACGACGTCGGAAAAAACGGCTGGCGAACGTAACGAAATTGTAAGAAGGACAAACAGAGCAGATAACCCGAGTACTCAGTTAGCAACACGATCGTCCGACTATTACGGGAACGATAACGGGCATGTATGTGCCCGCCACGGTATCTGGGGTTATCGTTTTCCTTTTTTCTTTCTTTATGGAGAGGCGGACAGTGTTAAGAGCTTGGGTCATCGGGACGGCCGACAAAATTCCAACATATTTCGTTACACTCGTGGAAGATTTTCGAACATTCTATCAGGTAGACGGGACGTGCAAGTTTTATCTCTGTCAACCCAATAATGCCACTTGTGTCCTTAAATCGCAAAATATTACACTGGGATCCCTTAAAAAATTTATTAAACTGATCCACAGATACCTTTCGCTTTTAAAAAAATTCTATTACAACTTATTGTCTGTTAAAATAGGTTTAAAGAAACTGATGAATTAAGCAGTGTGTGGACCATCGTCAATTATGAAATTGTAAGAATGGTCCACCGTCCGAGTGTTATAAGAGAATCAGTCTGTTTTGCTGTGGTCATGAGAAACCAAGGTGCCATTATTCTAGGGCTAATCAAAACGGCACGAACTGTCTTGGTTGCTTGGCCTATACGATTTTCAACAGGGCCGTAAAATAGAAGGACTACTTTCTGTCTATGGGAATTTGATCCTGTATAAGCTGAACAAGGAAACCGGGGGGTTTCACGTGATATATCAGCAGAGAACACGCAAATATGGTCGCAATTCGCCATGTCGAGGGTCTCCGTATCCGCTGACGTCGAGCTGACCTCAAGACCCCGTCGAACTTTGCACTACATTAACATGTCGATTTACAAGCGTTTATGTACGCACGATTTCCGCTGAGAAAACGTTTCGAACGTCGAACGTCGGTCGGGAAACACTTGGTAACCGGTGTCGTCAAGACATGTCCCCAATGGTATAACATTTTAACCATTGGATTAGCTACGGGGCACCCATTTCTGTATTCTCTTCATCACTTTATGTGCTCTTGTAAAGATGAATTTAAAAATGAAAATAACCGCGTTTCATCAATTCTCTCTATATTTTATTTAGTGAAGTTAATTGACGTGACAACTGAATAGCATTTAAAACTTTTATGTACAATTAAAATATCTTCCTCCGCAAAGTGCTTCGATTAATAGCTTCAAGTTCGGTTTCAATTTTACCGAAACATTTATTAGCATGACTCTGGCCATTAAATTTGTGTAAGAACTATATTAAATAAACTCTATCCTATCGCTTATCGTTTGACCCAAGCAAGATAACCCTGCTGCTTCAGATAGGGGGCTAGGATATTAGAAAAAGTTCCTACAGGATACACGACACCGTTACTTTAAAAACAACCATGTTATACGTATACTTTATCAACTCTTTTAAGATAATTGTTGCCTAGAGTTGCATAGAGGTCTTACAAAAAAATAGAATGCTAATGAAATTCGTTAGTGACGTAAATGCATGTAAAATTTACGATACGCTTTGTTGTAAACACAGAACTAATATTAATGTAAATTCTTGAGTGTCCTGCTAAAATATTTCTTATGTTTCTAATGCCAGTATAACTACGATTTTTGAAAAATAGAAAAATTATTTGTCTGCGCACGGTGTCTGTGCTGCTCTCGCGTGGGACATTATAGTAACTGAACATGATCCCTCGATAGCTAAATGGTCGATAAAGTAGTATAGTAATAAATGATCTATCTTTTAGTTGACTACCTCAGGTAAGTTAGATATCTTCTCTGAATAACAACATTCAGAAAAAATGTCTGCCTCCATATTGTATTCGTTATATGTGAATATTCTTGTGTGTACTTACATGGTTCGAGGTAATCTACGTGGAAAATGAGACGTCTTTTTCGACGTATTAATTAATACGAACTCTCACCGGAAGTACCGAGTTAAGTTTTACACAGCATCATGAAGTAATAATCTCGCAGCGGTAGAGTATTCCTAGGATTCGAGGACGGTATTTCGTCGTCCGAATTTGTCTCCATTTCTACTTCGATCAGTTCGGTATCGTTGTTGTTAACGTCGTGTATTTTCTCATACAACGCCAGATAACTAAACTTTTGCAATCTCTCCGAGATTGATAGCGGAAGAGCACTTAGAGCCATCTCATACCCTTTGTCCAGGGAGCTTTTGTAGTCAACTTGACAGAATTTTGTCTGCAAGAAGAATTTCTTTCAGTTATAGTGTACACATCTGTTACCATCAACAATTAAATACCCTTTTGATAAGTGTGCTGTATTTAGTTTTTGCGAATGGTTTTAGATAACGCTTGTGGAGCCAGGCACATTGCAATCCATCATTAAATAATGTGACAAAGTATTTAATCTGGAATTTGAATTAGATATTATTTCATATAAAGCGAATGTTTAACATTGAAACAAGTGAAAATTTACAGGTTTCTCGGAAGATTTAGTTTGTTTATAGTATTGGAATGTTTCAGGACAGTCGCAAACTATTGCAGGCCACCATGGATACCCTTTGATATGAGCCCACACGATGCTGCCAGCGTTATAGTCATTCTCAATTAAGTCAGCCTCGAAAGCAGGTGACTTAGGCACTTCTGGAATATCGCAAGATGCTATTGTCTTATCTGTAAAATCAGACAATGATATTATAGCAAGATAAACAACTGTACCATAGAAATATCAAAGGAATACAATGAAAATAGTTCCGCACCAGAGTTCATCTGGCAGTACCATATTTCTGGCACATCTAATGGATCATGATACTCTTCGACGTATCTCCATTTCTTACATTCGCGTCTACAGCACTCAACCCACAGGCCAACGTCTCTCTTAGGCTGCAGCCAATGCAATACGCCTTTCCAATCGAGACTACTGTCGCATTGGGACAACTCCTTTGAAGACAAATCGATTACTAAAGAACAAACAAACATTCTACACTTACCGCTATTCTAAAACTAAAGTAAAACATTCGACACGTTCCAGGTGTGCTCAAATTTTACTTGTTACAAATCTCTATCGGCTTAGAAAACAGCATTGTATCGTACAAATTATCTTATTACAATGTTCGTCCTTAATGGTAATGGACTTCTAGAATTAAAGTAACAGCTAAACCGTACACTGTTATAGCCGAAAGTGGGTCAATTTGTCTCTGACACCGGTGTCTTTCGACGCTGGGGCGCACTTTTGCTCGTTCTTTGTACACCTACCTATAGAGGAGACCTGAGTTAAATTATTTCTAACGATCGATGTGTTCCTCGATCTATTGTTTATCGCGGTACTGTCGTTCTCTTTGTCGATCGTCTGCGTTTTAATGTCTAGCTTCGCACGCGATCTGGTGATCCGTTTCTCCGTGGAGTTGAGCTTGTTGCATTGGACCGAGTCTCGTTTGCGAAGCAACACGTTGCCCGACTTTTCGGGCACAGTATCTTTCACATTTCGCGCGTTGTCACCGTCCAGCTCCTCCTCAGAGTACTGCAACCTCTTCGGCTTCAGGTCCGCCCTCTTGGATTCTTTTTTGTTTTTCACCGGCGCTTTTGGCGTCACGACAAATTTATTTTCCATCGGTGGCGTCACGAAGAGCGAGGAGCCTCTACTGTTAATGTCGCGCAGATTTTTTAACAAATTGAACTGAGAAAGATAAACAAAGGCGTGAGAATCTTCCGATGCAAAAATAAATAAATAATTACGCGAATAGGTCAAAATGTTTTTTTCCCCCCGAATTACCTGAGGAAACAACGAATCTGTCGACACATCGCACTTCACCTGATCAAAGTCCGATCTCTTGAACAACATCGTCGGCTTCGATTCCAATCGTTCGAACAAATTAATTTTGCGCTGCATATCGTACCTCCGTGCCGGTTTCGTAAAAGTTAATACTTGCGCAAAAGGAAACAACAATGGTCTTTGAAAAGGAACGGTGCGAAAAAAAATAGTTTATTAACTGGAGAACAGCGTAATTTTGTTAGGAAAAAAAAAATCCGGGCAAGGGATAAAACTTCCGAGTGAACAATTAACCCGCCGTGTTTATAACGGGGTTCGCACGACGTCTCGCATGGATTTCGTGCGGGCCGCCGATGGGAACCAATCAGAATTTCGATCTGATGACAATCGGTAAGCGCAAAAAGGATGTCTGTTTAGAAACTGATTTAATAATTGCATTGTGTACACTGATAATTAACGGTTAATTTGTTCACTCGTCGATAATTTATTCCTTGTGCGTGAAGAAACGTTCGACGCGGGGGGTGTTGTTCATTTTTTGAAATGTAGCAATTAGCGCCAAAGCTGCGATTGGTCCATTGAAAGTACATTGCGCGCGATTCAATTTGATTCGTCGGTTGCCATTCAAAAGTATAACCGTCGTAAACGGTAGAAGTATGCGAAACGCATTTTTAAAAAATATCGATTACTTAAAACATTGGTTTAGGAATTATGTGAAATATTTTTGCAATTATTATTGTGACTACAGTAACGCGATCGTTTACTAAAGATGAGTGTTTGCATCATTTCCATTAACATAGTATACTCTTTTGACTACTACATCTTCAAGATTGATAATATCGATATTATCAATCTTGAAGATGTAGTAGTCAAAAGAAGAGCGGGTAAATTATTGTTTACACACTACAACTTTTTAACAACTTTATTAGTTATTCAATGAAGATTTCAAATAGAAAATAACATTGTCGCCGAAGATGAATATTTCTAGAGACCACCTACAATAAGTCACAATTGGGAAATTGAACTTTGTGAATGATATTCTCCATTCTCACGTAAAAATTAAATTTATTGTTATTCTTATATTAGAGTATTTAATTTTTCATTTCTTTAGATTATTTCTTGCAATATTTTATTGAGCTATAGATAAATATTTTAACATGACTACAGCATGATTAGCATCACTTGAAGATGGGAGAATTTTGTCCAGCAAGTTTTACAACTACGAAGATTATGGATTTCAATATACCAATGTGTCATCCATGATATTCTAGAATTTATACAAGGATGTTTTTAATTTACAAAGTTAATAACAGTTTTAATTTATCTTTAATTTATGTATATACCCAATGGTAAATGTCTCAAAATTTACGAATTTTAAGAAATAGTTTTACTTTATGGCTAGTTTGCAAAGTAAAAAAGATGTGTATAAAAAAAGTATGGTTTGTATAAACAAAATATTGAAGAGGAATTAATTAATATTGTGAATATTCAAATCCCAGATAGCACACGACATCTTAAAGATGTCGGTTTTATGTCGTTTTCATGTCTGAACGTCTATATCGCAAAACAGACATGATTCGAACATTCCCAGATAGCCAGATCAGTGATACAATTGCTGCCCTGCGCTGCCCCCTTAAGGCAAAGATGGAAACGGGGCGGGTTGGGCGCGCATGCGCGAGTTTTGTCAGGGACGTGTCTACGTTTACGTCCGAAAGTGGGAAACTACTCTCAGGGAAAAAAGTAGTGGGGGACTATCATGGGTGACCAAGGTACCCGAGTTTCGCACTTCACTGAGGCCGTTTGAGGCTAAAATCGTCGCGCATGCGCGCCCAACCCGCCCCAGTTACCATCTCTGATTTCTGCCCTAGGCCGGCCTGGCTCAAGGCACGCCTGGTTAGCTGGGTAGATTTGCTACCCTGCTCCAGCCCACCCGATTCAATCAGTTGCTATGACAATAAAATGTATAAATACATAAAGTATGTACTTACCAGTACTTACCTGTATACTATAGATACTGTTGTATGCACAGCAAAAATGTATTTTTTTCTGAACAAAAATCAATTCCTAATTTTTCACTTTGCCTTTTTTCAATTACTTGCTGCAAATAAAGATGTTTTTGAACTGCCTCAATTATGGAATTGTAAGAGTGATGAACATTTTGATAGCGCATCGTTGTCTTGTATTCGTTGTGATACAAACAAAAATTTGAAACCATCTACCGATAGTGAGTTGGAGTTTCAAGTATTGTTTTAAGTAAGTTCTAGCATAATTTTATGCTCCCATTATTTTTCATAATCTCTTTCATAGGATTGCGATGCGTATGTAATGAATTTAGCAAACTGGTAGCGTTGAAAGATGGTTATCCTGAATGTATCTTTTGTGGATACAATAGAATGGTGACAACAGACAGAAAAGATTGTGTTTCGTGTAATGGTACAACGTGTGAATGTGCCATTAATCAAATACAATGTAATACAAGTCAAATATTTTATTCGTGATATAACAACAAGTCACTATTATTTATTTAATACTAAATATTCTAATTTTGCAGTGGATAGAAGCATTAATGGTACATTATTAGATACTGCATACTGCTTTTCTTGCCCCAATAATACTTATCCATCTTTAGATAGATCTAAATGTTTATCTTGCACCAACTTTGAAAACAATTATTACTTAAATCCTATATATTCAACACAATATTATACATGGATACGAGATCATTGTTTTAATAAAAGTGTTTTCACAAATGATCTATACACAAATTTTACAAATTTGATAAAATTTAAAAATCATAACACAGATATTAGTTATTATCTCGGAGAAGATCTAGAAATTGCATTATATTTATGTAAGGTATGTAGTATACATACAATAATCAAGCAATAAGATATCAAAAACGTTTTACAAAAAGCTATGTATTTTTCTCAGAAAGAAAATAAACTTGCTTGCGAGTATTTATCAAATTTATGCGTCTTAAGCTTCTACAGCGATCAAATTGCTTGTGCATTATTTATGCAAATACAATCGACAACTATATGGTTATTTTACAACAAAAATGAAACTGTCGCAACACTGAACAGTAAAAAAATCACACAGAGATACAGTCTATCCAGATATAACAATGTATGTACTATATACATTTTTTAAGGAATATCTCGATTGAAACGTGTTATAATTGCATTTGCTATAATTCCCAATTATGTATAATATTTCTTTTAGGATAGTACATTGAACTTTAAAATGGCAACATTTTCTTTGCATGGTCGTTTCAAATCGCTCGATACGCCTAACATGCTGTGTAATTTATTGGAAAACGTTCAATTTGGGGTGAACTATAAGAAGAAATGTACACTCAAAATTAAAGATTTACTATCTACAGAAATAGAGTTTATGTCTCCTTATTTGACTTTTCTAGATAAGAAAAAAGTTTTAATGCACGCATTACCCGTACTCGTTAAAAATATGAACCAAGTAAGTAAATATAAGCTGAAAGATGTGTAATAAAACAATGATTATATATTATTTTCAAATTTTTAGGATACTACCGATATATCACAATGGCAATTCTCACGCAAATTTTTTCTTGTTGATAATATTAGCGGTTACAAGATGGAAAATATTACAGATAAAGAAACTAGAAGATCCAATAAATTATCTTCATTAATTTATATGAAATCTCTAACTGTTATGTAAGTTGATCAAGTCGTTCTAAAAATTATACAAGTACGATACTTTTCAAATTGAATACATATCCAAAAAAATACAATTTATTAGTTAGCTTTTATTTATTTATTTTTAATACTTTTACAGTGTTAATGTTCAAAGCGTAGAAGCTAGAGATAAAATACTTCCACCTTTACTGATCGTGGAATATACTAAATTAACACATGAACAAATGAGTAAAATTACACATGTTGTATTAGATTATAAAATTCAATTTATTCTAGAACACAGTCATATCGACATTGTTTTCAAGGTAAAAATTGCAATAATAGAATGACTACGTATGTATGACTATGAATATGTAGCTAATATATAAAATATATCTTTGTAGATAATCGTAGCGGCTTTCTTAGTATTAGCCATTTGCTGCTCTGCTATAAAAACGTGGAATTACAGTAAACAACACTATACTTCTTTTTCATACATAAGAGCATTATGTTGGTTTTTTATTTATACTATGGGTAGTGTAGGTACCATCATTATTATAAGTCTAATTAGTTTATGTATGTATTTATTTATATTCTACAAAGGACAAACAACACCATATATATTATTATCTAATGATATCAATGAAAAGACCATTATAATATTTACCACGATAACAGTTCTGTTTAAAGTGAGTACCTAGTTTATTGTACGATAAAATACCACTGAATACCATTGAATTGCCATAATCTGACCATTTATAATTTTTTATTCAGTTTGCAGAGATGCTTGGTTTCATTTGTCGGTGCTGGAATCTAAACGTATTTTGTATCGACTGGGAACAACCCAAACCAGTATCCAACCAATTCGAATATGATTTGCATAAGAACATATTTTCAAAGCATAAAACCAAATTTTTATCGACGCGAACAGAAATCAAAACACTTAAACAAAAAGAAAAAGAAATAATAAACGAACCAGGTGAACGTAGTGGCGGTAGCTATAATGAAGACGAAATTAATTTTTCAGCTGTATATTCAGTATCGGAAGGTTCCCTGTATGGAGCAAACGAACAAAATAATTTTCATAATTCATCTGTTAGTATTTGGAGAACATATTATATTATCAATAATTGGCTAAATCTACAAACAATGAGAAAAATAAATGTAATAGTGCAATTACTTGCTGTGCTAAGTATCTTCCAGGTGAATAAAAACTAAATAAAACTAAACTAAATATGTAATAATCCTGCTAATTTAACTTATTTGATTTGTGATTTAAATATTCTGTTCAGATAGTACAACTATATCCATGGATCTTTGCAATACCTGAAATACCGTCAAACTTTTCTGAAGACGATAACAATTTTATTTTATATTACACAGAATGTGTTTTAATGTATATTTTAATATATTGCGTTCAATGGTTGTTACATATTGGATTCTATGAACGGTGTGTTAGAAATAAAATACAAGAATTCATAAATCTATGTTCTACCGTAAATATCAGCTTCCTTATTTTACCATATAATTATTATGGTTTTTATATTCATGGAAGGTAATGATATGTGTATGCCAGTTATATAACTGTATAAAATGTAAGTAATAACTCTAACTGTAAGTAACTATTGCTATTTTATAAATAGGTCGGCACATGGAATTGCGGATACAGATTTGACTACTTTAATGAACAACTTGGAGAAAGAGAAAAACAAGTTGTGCGCATGCAAAGGTCTTTTACCTGGAACGGATCAACAAACATTCATACTATCTTTAACAAAGACACTCAGAATTGTTTTAATCGAATTTTCGAAACAAACGAAAGTTGTATGTATCATTTTTGTGCACATTACATTTGAAATTTGAATATATATTGAATACTTACCATTAGAAGTATATGTATACTCTTTTTTCAGAGCTTACATAGTTTGCTGAGAACAAATGATATGTCTACTAAAAAATGGGAACTGATTTTTAATGCACAAATCAAATTGAAGCAGTTTCTGTGTAAATTTCTGGATCATTGTTTTAAAGATACAGATTACATTGTTAGAGATCAAGAATTCCTTGAAAAACTATGTAATATTATGTTTTCTGAAATTGAAGAAAAATCGGTTTTTTATATTGGTAAAACTTTGCTAAATTTAATCTATAGATAGGTATTGATCGGCATAAAAATATTCCCAAATAATTGAATTTTAATCTATTTTACAGATAATAATCATTCGTTCGATCAAGTGTTACTTTATGGGAATGAATGGTTAATAGCTACTTTTGAACTATCAATATTTGCTTTTGTAACAGCTGTACTCAAAGATTGCGTATTGGCCATTACCGTTACTACAGCTGTATCGATGTTGATACTTTTAATTACAAAATATAATGGGAAAAAGAATTTACACAATAATGTATTACCAGATAAAACATTTTTAGTATAATACTAACACTTAATATTTCTCACCATTTTTATAAAGTTTCCCTAAGTATTAAAATATCAAATTTGAAAACTAATTTTATATTTGAAGTTATAATTTATTTTCGTAAGATATCATTTTTACAATAACAGTAGTACTATTTCGATTTTACTACTTATATAATTCTTTCATTTGTAGGGCATTAATAATAATCACGTGCGTGTGGACACGGATGATGTCCATAGTCGATTCCAAAGTATTTTTCTACAGCTAATGTTAGTATGAATAATGGGATTGCTACTACTAGACCTCTTTTGGAGTTCAAGATTATTTCTTGTTTACGAGTAAAGGGCACACTTCGGTAACGCCAAACTTCGTTTCTCAGCCAAGGATTTGTCAATCCTCTTTCTGCCAGTAATTTTCGAACTTGCATAAGTTCTGGTACATCTTCGACTTTAAATACGTCAGGACTTGGTACTTTTGGTATTCCATGATCGTGACCCATTTTCTGCAATTTATTCAAATAAGAAAATATCAATCCTTATAGCTTATAAATATTCAAATTGTATCGATTTTAATTTATTATCTTAATTGACCCATTTTCTGCAATTCATTCAAATAAGAAAATATCAATCCTTATAGCTTATAAATATTCAAATTGTTCTTAATTTATTATATTATGTAATTATTTTAACCCCTTGCCATACCATTTTCTTTATAGTTACAGTGATTAAAATTTACATTTTTTATATGGCTACATTTATTTGAATGCTTAACTATTGATTACAAACGAATCGAATTTTATTTCATCTAAAATGAAACGCGTAATATTCATATTTGTTAGACTTTGCTAAAAACCTTCATCACGAGTCTGGCTCGTCAAAATACGGCAAGGGGTTAATAGACTTATTAATAAAATACTATTCTATATATACTATTAGAAACAAAATAGGGGTATAACGAAATGTATTCAAAATGTATTTAGAGTTAATCATTTTAAACGGGAAATGTATTTTAAATTTAAAATATGTGTAATGTGTAAAATGTACAGTTGTACATATAGAAATAAACAGATTGCACATAATTAACAAATAATGATCAATAAGAAAATACAGACATAAACGATATAATCATTACAAGGAAACGATAAAAAATTTTATAGTTAAAGGAATGTATCATTTATAAGTTATATTTAGTTGAAAGTTCCAACATCGAGGTTAGTTTATGAGATCGAACTATCTATCGAATGTTAAATATCTAATACTACAATAACGAATATCTTACTTACTGTATGACGGTAGGAATCAGTAGGAATTGACTAATTATATAAACGAAATCACTAAGAAGTTTCTTTACTTTGATAACACTGGATAACTCCCAGAACCTTCCTGGTTCATATATACTTTTAACTCCAACCAACTCCAACTCACTCCAACTTGCTCCAACTCCAACACCAACTGCTTCCAAATGTTCCAAACTGTTCCAAACTTCCAACAGTTCCAACGATCCAAGTTCCAAAGTTCCAACCTTGGGCTTTGTGTGTGTGGGCCACAGCACAGCCACTAGCTGTGCTGTACAACTTGGCAACACTGTCGTGTTTACAGTTTAGGACTCCCATTTTCGATAATGGGAGTCTCGTGTTTGAGATTTTAATTATTGATTTTTCCATAGAAAATTATTT
>CM052328.1:9919-114527 GCA_028455615.1 Lasioglossum zephyrum
TAGGGAGCGAAAATCACGAGTACACACATTGAACTAAATGATCCATCTTAATTTATTTAATTTTGCGCTTTAAAATGCGATGTTTTTATAAGGGCCTGTTCAGACACGGCGGAAACCGCGCGGATCTTATCACATTAGCGTCAATGCATTCGTTAACACGTGACCGCGCGGTCGAACAATCGAAAACGTGCGGTTTCCGCCGTGTCTGAACAGGCCCTAAGGTTTTCCTTTCATACACTCGTACTTCAGGTTGTAACGCAAGAAACAGTGGTGTCAGAGTATGACGAAAGGAACATCTTTTGTGTCAATTGATATACAGTTTTTTCTTTTTCTGGTGAATGTTGACGAATAAATGGTATTTTTTAAAAAATAAATTCATGTGAACAGATATACATTTAAAAAATATTGATTTTTTTATTTTTGCCCTCTTGGCCGAGGCACTGTGCGCCGCGCCGACACGAAATCCGCAATCTATCTAACTGCGGCAGCCAAACGATCATCCCTCTGTAGGAAAGGGGTTGATTATTTCTTGTTCGTTTTTCTGTAATGTAATTCTCGCGGTTCCACCCACTTCCGGCAGCTCACACGGTGTCCAGAGGGATCGATAATTCGCGGGGAAGGGCCGCACGTCGCCCGTGTGAGTACGGATAATTGAAACCCGACGGAAAATCATCCGAGTCATCGTGCGCGTAGCGTTATTATTAAAATTGACTACTCGTCGGAGGGGCGCGAGTCGAGAAATCGCTGCCAATTTGAGGCATTTGATCGGACGCCACTCATCCACCACCTGCCATATTTTTTAACGTGTTCATGTTGTTCATCGATCGTCACTCCGGAACGGAGAAAGGTTCGAATGTTTCAACGGGTTTACAGGCGTTTCTTCTTCCTTGGTGGATGGGGACTGTTTGTGTGAACAGTAAGTGTTTAAAGTAAGTTTAATCCCAACAAAAACATCCTGTAAACAGGAGCCAAGTACTCGAGGGCTGTAAAAAGTTGCGAGATCAAGCAAAATACGGCCAAGATCTTCAGCTAAGAAATACTGAAACTCTTACAATACTGAAAATAGCGTTTGTAAAAATTACTTTAAAAGAACGCTACTTACTTTTTAAAGAGTTACATGGAGGGCTAAATTATTCAAACTTGGCCGCTACCTAACACTTTTTATAGCCATTAGTTTAAGAAGTAACGGCCAAGTTTGTATAATTTAGGCGTTCATGTAACTCTTTGATACTAATTTTTACAAACTTTTTTTTCAGTATCGCAAGAGGTGTTTCTAAGCTAACGAACTTGCCCGTCTTTTGTTTGATCTCACAAGTTTTTACGGCCATAATGAACTTGGCTCTTGTTTACAGGATGTTTTTCTTGGGATTTTATCGATTTTTGTTGATTGTTTTTTTCATCAGTATTTGTTACGACTTCGAAGCTAATAAAACGTATACTTATGTATGTTATGCTGCTATGTTCTATCCTACGTACCTATTTCACAATGTTTTTTTTTTCAATACAACCCCTTTAAAGTGTAAAATTTCATACTTTGATAATTATTCCTTCGAGTGTTTGTTATGGTGGACCTATGTACCAAACTTCAAGCTTGTAGGTCAATGGAAGGTACCGAAAAGGTTTTGATGATCTGTCAGTCAGTCAGTTAGTCAGTCAGTGAGTTTAGCGATATTTGAGGTGCTATATCTCGGAACCTACTAATGTTGGAAGATTAATGTTTCGTCAATATTGAGACATGATAGCATTTAACAAGTGTACGAAATTACATATCTCGATCTGCCTCCAGTTCCGAGTTACAAGCCTCTGAAAAACGGCTAAGGTGTTTCGTGTAAAAGGAGGTACCACTCCCTTTAAGCCTCATACGTTCCTCAGGGTGAACATTCACCCATTTAACTTTTTCACATATTGCAAAATTATTGATTTCTTTTTGTCTGCGTTGTAAAATGTTCTCCTTTGAAATGTCGCACTATAATTCAAGTACGATTCGTAGATTTGAAATGTAAAGTAAGAAGGGGTGAAATATTATTGTAGGTTCTTTTATGCAACTATGATGAGGAGCGTATTATGGTTAAGGGACTACTATTTAAGTTCCAACTACCGTCTCTTGCGTGCAACAGTAATTTCAGAATAATCATTCTGTTTGAAAAAATTCTATCGGTACATTAACAGCTTTACAGCAACAGATTTTAGGCTATATTTTCGTTCAGGAGGATCTTTCTATTCAAATGAAATATAATGACAATAAAACGGCTTTACGATTGACCCAATGGCCTGTTCGCTACCTCTCGCGAACCTAACGAAATACAACGAAAGGTCGACAGAACAGGAACGAGGGTGGTCACCGGTCTTGTTTGTACAATCGATTCTTCGCCGCGTACTGCTTTTTCACGCACGACGCTACGCTTCTATCAGAGAGGGTAGGAAATCTCGAAAGTCTCCACCATTCATTTTTGCAATAATCTCTCTCCAATTCGACGTGTAAATAATTGTAATCTCATAACCAAATATACAGATCCCGTACGGATTTTCATGGACATTTTCATTTTCACACATCATTTTCTAAATATCAAAACGGGAGAATAATTTGTTCACTGGATAAATCCGCACTAGTACGCGAACTTTATGGATTTATCAGAAAAACAAATAGATGGACAAATATAAGAAATGTTTGTCTTGTTGCAATTATTTAGAAAATTGATAATTTTATTCGGCTTCTGTTTCTTGTCAATTACGCAGGAAATTGTTATAGTGCATCAAGATTTATAATAATTTATATATCTCGCTCCTCAAATCGACGATAATTAATTTTCATATTTAAAAATTGGTATGCAGATTTGATAAGGGTAAATTTTTAAAACGGTAGAAACGATTTAAGAACGTCCATATGTACTTAGAAATTAATTAAAACTGTTAAGCATAGAAAGAATTTGTAGCACTCTTTGTCTTATGATTTACATATAATAGAGAAGTAGATTACTTTCTCAAAAAAAGGTGGTGAGTGTCAGCAGAAGCGGAAGAAAGTGATGAAATAAACAGCTTCCGAAACAAACACCTGAAGGCGTAAGTAAAGCTTGTCGATCGGGCTCGGGCACAGCCCGTCTTGCGCCGTTTATTTGTCGGCGCGGCAAATCGACAAATCGACAAATATTTGCAAATAATAATCGACTTGCTTGCAGGATCAATAAAGCACAATTGCTCGCGACGACGTCTGCCTGGCTACGAATCCTTCCGAATCGTTTGTACAAACTTTTTAACCGGTAAACGCCGGCTTCGAGAACCCGCACGCGCGGCTAACAATTGTTCTCCTGTTTCGCAGACAATCACCCTCTTTGTCTCTCTGCGAAATGGCTCCCTTCAGACCGAAAAAGTAAAGATAAAAACAGTTGTACAGAAATGTTTGGCGGCACTTCAGGTAATTCGGTAGGCGTTGGAGATTGTGGTTTTGTATGTGTATTAATAACACACGTGTATTAATGGATCCTCATTTTAAGTCGTATAATTTGTTCGAACATTGATATTAATTTATGTATACCCCTATTTTGCTTTCAAAAATTACTAACTGTATCCTAAAAATTAAAACGAATTAAAATGCGGATACGTTAATACACGTGTATTTAAATATATGTGAAATAGCACACGTGCATTTATTATATATATACGTGAAATGGTACACGTATATTTAAATACACGTAAAATGGTACACGTATATTTAAATACACGTGAAATAGTACACTTGTACCCGTGTACTTGAAATGACACGTACTGAAGTACGTGTACGTGAAATACACGTGAAATAGGGATCTCTAGTAGGCGTAAGGTAGTTAATAGCAATTAGGTATTAAGATGTTAAGAAGTCTTCCCTTCTACAATTGTTTCAAATACAATTCACAAGCATTCTTATTTGTTGCTCTACTGTAAATTTTTCCATTATGAATTACCAAAGAAAGAATGCCAAAATTGGCGAAACAAAAATCTGAAAAAATCTGAAAAAATACATTTCAGAAGGAATTGTTCATCTTTCAAATGGGAAAGTGACTCGTGGCCCACCCACAGTACAACCTCTATTGTTGCTTAACGAATAGTGCGTTAGAATAACAGAGCAATTGTAAATGACTGAAGAAGAAAAATTGTAATTTTTAAAGGGGAGAGCGAGTTCTGGTCTATCCAGAGTGTGGTCCACGTCTTTATGAAATTAGCCAGAGTGGACCAAAGCAGTCTGCGGAGGTCGTAGAAAATTTCCAAGATGGCGGCGCGACGGTATACATAAGTGGATGCAGGATGAGGTCGAAATTGAGTCACTTAAAAAACGATAGACCGCATGTGCTTTATCGTGCTGGACGGGCTGCAGACGGGACCCTCGAAGGAGTCACGTGCTGTGCGTGCCTCGCCGGTCTTCTGCCAGATTTGCAGCGCCCCGTATCGCCCGTCGCGTCGGCCTATCTCGAACCCGACGGACTTCACCCTCGGATCCAATCCGCATCAAAAATAATAGACTCGTCTCGCGCACGTTCTCGAAGACCAATGGATCCGTGGGATCCACGATATAGTGAAAAAGAAGTGGTAAGCTTTATCTATTCGAACCTTTGCACCGGTTCCCCCTCGAGAAGAAATATTCTGGTCGATGCTGCGCAACATTTTTCTAGCCTAGACGAGCTAACAAACTGCTGGAAATAGCATAGCGAGGACTTCTTAGTTCAAAATCTTTCCACAATTTTTCGTTCCGTTAGATATTGAAGATTGTTGGAAAAGTTCAACTCGAGAGTATTCTCTTGAATCGTGTTCTACAGGGTGTCCCGAATTTAAATGGCAAAACTTCAGGAGCGTGTATGGAACCGAAAAACCAAGACTTTTAAGACAAGTCTTATACAGATTTGCTCGTTTTTGCTTTGTTTTGGAGAAAATCGCAAAAAAAGAAACAAAACAAGTTTTCGTTTGCTGTACTTATTTAATTACATTTTATTTACGTTATCATCTATTTAATGTTGATATTGTTAAAAATGTTGCCGTCTTGCAACAATGCAAGCATCACATCTAGTACTGACTTGATAAATTACAGCTAAACATTGTTCTGGTGATATTTGGTGCATTGCATCTATGATTCGGTTTCTTAATTGCTCTCTTGAATTGATTGGCACCGAATAAACTTTCTGCTTCAAGATTCCCCATACAAAGAAATTCCTGGGTGTCATTAACTACATTAAATAGACGATAACGTAAATAAAATGTAAATAAATAAGTATAAAAATGAAAACTTGTTTTGTTTCTTTCTTTTCTATTTTCTCAAAAACGAAGTAAAAACGAGCAAATCTATAAAATACTTTTTGTCTTAGTTTTTCGCTCCCCTACATGCTCCTCAAGTTTTGCCATTTAAATTCGGGACACTCTGTATAAAGAAATATATACATAGCTCGCGTAATTTTTATTATTTTTACTTGAAATAAAATGAGTACACTCTTCAGTCACCCATAAATGTGTATGCAAAGTCCTGTTGCGGCAAGTTAAATAGTTAATCCGGAAAGAATTCGTAAATATTGTAGAAATATAGCACTCGAACGGAGAGAACGACTCCCTTGCGCGGAATTTCTGCCATGTTCTTGGAGGACGGACTTTCTTCCGCGTTTAACGACAGTCGGGGCAACCTCGAGGGGAAAGCAGGAACCCAGATAGTCCACGAGGAGGACCTTGTTCGATTTCTCCCGAAGAAAGCGCGGTGACGAACTCGAGGGAGAAAAAATTCCGGTGCTGACTAATGCGCTGCGGACAGTACTCTGACATTAAACAAGATAACTCCTCTTGTTTGTGCAACAATTGGATCCTGAGTCCCAATGCAGGACGAATCCGACCGACTAATGGACCAGCCGGTAAACAAGGTCGTAAAAGATCGCAAGTCACAGCAGGTTACTAGAAAATCTAAGGCCCATTGACTCACTTGCGATTTACGATCTAGAACATTGTCCTTCGAGGTACGAACTGTTCGTTAACGGGCTGTTTTCCACATGTATTTAACACGAGCTGACTAACCGGGGTGCGTGACCCAGCGAAGATTAAAGACAAACGATGGCTCTAACAATACGAAACAATAGCTTGGAATTTGTCTCTGTTTATTGTCGATACCCGAATTGTTATCGAGTGTGTTATCGAAGCACAGTCACTGGTACGTTTGCATAGACGTTGCACTTCCGCCAGCGCGTCGCCATTTTCGACGAAACTATCATATCTCTACGAGTTAACAGCGATAACTAGACAGCGAACTTTATTATGCATTTACGAGAGAAACGAGTAGATGTAATTTGAAACATCAGACGAATTTAAAAAATGATTTTTTTTTAAATACCACATTTTTAAAAACGGACTAAAAAGAATAAAATAATTTTTCCTAGTCGCATACTGATTCCTACCCTTGTACGGACAGTGGTGAAATTTACAATCACAAATTTTCACCACTGTCTGTACGAGGTTAGGAATCAGTATGCGACTAGGAAAAATTATTTTATACCGAGCTTCCATATTACTTTCAACCGATTGAACATAGTTAACCCTCGTACGTTCCCCAGAGTGAAAATTCACCTGTTCAATAATTCCACTTACTGTAAAGTGATTTAAGAAACTTCGTTTACAATATGGAAGAAACTTGATTAATTTTTGCATTAAATTACGAAGAAACTTCGTCCCCAAGCCAGTATTAGTGCTGCGGTAAATCAAGTGTTAACCCACATTAGTCGCTCGAGAAACTAGTGAATCCGAGGTTTGAAGATTCCCAACGAAGAGGTTTCGCCATTGTTTCCCCATATGGGGCCTCCGAGGTTCGCCTAAATCTAGAATTGTAACAGAGAAAACACACGGGAATTGGCCAGCCTGAAACGATCGAGAGAGTTCACTCGGGGAATCCCCTGGTGAGAAAATTGGTTTTGTCCCGATTATGCCGGTATTTAATGCGGTTCGCGCGTCCCGTGACCGTTCTTCTCTCTCGCGACTATTATGACAACGATTTACGAAGTCAAAGGGTAAGATTTGCCACCGTACACGGACACGTTCGCTAACGGATTTACCAATGATGGCGATGCGCCGCAAATAGGATCTAAGGTGGATTCCCTTCCACAGGTATCTCCTTTATTTTTCCAGGCTGATGTATTGTCACAGGAACGGACTGTTTGGATATACCCAACATGGGATCTTACCGAACTGATGGAAAAGGATCGAGCAAAATTCAATTACAGAATAAACACTGTCAAATTAATTTCTGCATGCCCTTATACAAAATTCTAAATACATTGAAAACTTTTATGGATTTTGTGAAGTCGCGATGGAAAGTAAACCTTAACACCAATTGGTTTCTAAAAGTTTCGCCCGTGGAGGGGTTCAGCTCAAAGGGCTGAAGAAAAACTAAAAAAATATTCGGAAATCTCGGCGTCTCTGATTTTGGGGCCAGGGTCCCGGCCTCCGGGAATCCTTGTTAAGTGTCTCGAAGCCCGGCCTAGAAAAATATCTGTCCGAGGCACATGGCAACCTAAATACCTGTCACGCGATTACCTCCGACGGCTTGTCTTCTGACGAGAACGCGTCGGGTGCCAAGGGGTTTGTTGTTTCAAGGCTTTACGAACAACAAACCGCCCCGTCGAGAAGTCAATGTTTCGTGAGTGGCTGCCACCCTGGAAAATCAGGTGCATCCGTGGTCGGGTCACGTCCGAAAAACACCCCTCCACCCTCGATCCGGGTACGCGACCGGACTCCCTGAAAAAAATATAGCGAACAAGAGCACCTACTCGTGACATGGCATAAATCATCAAAATTCTACTATTCGGAAAGGGCCTAGCCGATTAAGATGGTCAAAACTGCCCTTACATATTTTTCAATGGTTATGGAACCATTCGAAAGCTGACCAAGAAAAACCCATCTCAGCAAAATTTCAACCCTCTAGCTTGCCGGTTTTTCACGCGTTCTAAAAATCTGAAAAAAATGTAACATATTGTTACGGGTCTACCGACATACTAATGTTACGCGTCTGTCGGTATACCCGTTGTATAGAATTGTTGGAAGATTCAGGTTGGTTACAGCGTTGTTAGGACAATAACGCTGGAACGAAAGAGAGTCGAAAGACAGACACGAGAGAGAGCGGACGTACGAGACGTCAAAGGCGATAAAAGCGATATAGCAAGAGATAAGTTGCCTTCCTCCGAAAAATAGCGTATTACGGTTATTAAAAGTGTGTTCATTTATTTAGCAAAACAGAGACTTCGTTACAATATGTTGTATCCCAAGGCGGATTTTTGAGAATTTTTTGGTTGCAAACTGTGGTCGTAAAAATGAAAAACCTCAAAAAAATCGGAAAAATATTTTTTTCTCAACAATATGATAACATGCCATTCCAGTTTTTGATTCCCTGATGAACTACCATAACAGGCAGTGTTGTCAATTTTTATTAGATTTTTTGTTGTGGGATATCGCTGTCAAAAACAATAAAAACCGAATTTTTTCGACGTTTCTGCTATTTAGACGAAAGTTGGTTACAGAATCATTAATCTAGTTTCTAAGTCTTGCGTCAAAAAAAAATTAGGGAGGAAATGAGACCAGTATTTTGAAAGTGAGGTGTCAGGAACAAATAACCTAAACGATTCCTTTTTCTTTCTAATGTTCATGAGAAAAATATTCCCGTTTACAGCTATTTGAAGGAAGGATTTGTACCGTGGACATTTATGTTACGGATCAGAACGTTTATTCTTCACTTTTATATGTACCTAAACGGACCTTTAGACATCTACCTAAGCGGACCGTCGCATATACAGGGGTTAGTTAATTTTTATAGTTCTGGACACGAATTAACCAGCGACGAAGATAAATGATCATTGAAAAAACTGACTTGCAAGGATCCTGCTCAAAATACTGGTCTCATTTCCTCCCTATTTTTTTTGGACGCAAGACTTAGAAACTAGATTAATGATTTTTAATGATAAGTTGATCAGTCATTTTCGTGAAACTGGTACTGTTGTGAAAAAGCGTCTAAGAACCAGAACTGTTACGAACGAAAGAAACAAAATAATTATTGTCGATAAAGTTAACGAAACTCCACATTAGGGTGTCCTTATTTTTCGACTTTCGATTTTTTTTCGGACCACCCCCTAGAATTGTGACACTTGACGAAAAAATAATGTGTGCAAAATTTGAAATCGATCGGATAACGGGAAGTGCTTAAAAAATAGGAAACAATATCTAAATGTATCTTTTTTTTTGGTGTGGGGGAACCAGTAGGACCCATGAGCCCCGATGGCGCCCATAACGGGCTGGAACCACCGAGACACCGGGGCTGCTGTAAAACCCCACACCCAAGGACACTCAAGTTCTTGGGGTTCTTTTTCTCTCCCTTAGGAGGCTACTCCTGCCCCTCCAACCCGCTTTCCGCATACTAAGGGGGTGGTGGTAGCTTAAACTACACCTAATCTTTGCTCATAATCATCCAGATGTATCAAAAAGGTCATTACGACATACATAAATAAATTTTTTAAACGAAATTTTCTAAAATAATTTTAGCTTTTTGTATAATATACTGTGTGTGATGTTATTATATGTATAATGTATATTGTATATATAGTAATAATGTATTATGTATAAGCATATGTATAATGTCTAAATATTTTCGCTATTTATAAAAATATAAAAAAAATTCTTAGACAAAAGTTGTATCGTTTATTAAATTGAATATAATGCAAAAAAAAATTTTTTTTTGAAAAGTCAATTTTTGAGATTTCAAGGTCATGAATTTTTTTTTAAATTACTGCTACATTTTGTTTCTACATTATTATAGTGCGTAAAAAGACAAGTTCAACGATATATAACAATATATACTAATGATATACTACAGTGGAGAAAATTGAGTTACAAAATTAACTAATTTTCAAAGTCGATGCGGCAGCACTTCCCGTTATCCGATCGATTTCAAATTTTGCACACATTATTTTTTCGTCAAGTGTCACAATTCTAGGGGGTGGTCCGAAAGAAATTCTAAAAAATAATTTTCACCAAGTATAACTGAGGACCATCCTACTCCACATGTGAGTTTGACACAACTCGAGCGTGAAACTGGCATTTCTAAAACAAGCATAATACGGATATTGAAAGAAGAAAAATTTCATCCCTATCATCTATCATTACATTAGAACTTTCACGAAACAGATTTTGTAAATCGTATGAATTTTTCTCGGTGGGGTTTGCAGCAATACGAAAATGACGAATCATTTTTTAAAAGAGTACTATTTACTGATGAAGTGTCTTTGTATAATGTGTCTTTGGTATACAATTGTATACCAAAAGTGGTCACTAATGACCTCGATGTTAATGCGATCTTTATGAATAAATAAAAAAAATAATTCACCAAATTGAACAACGTGTTTGAACAACGAAAAACCATACTCGTCGGAATTCGCCAAGGAAAGAGTATTTGACTTTGTTCAAAATACCGAAAGAATGCGTAGAGGTGAAGAGGCCCGGTTCGATGAAAGTGTTTTGTCATTTTTATAAGGAGACGAATGAGGAGGCGACACGGAGGACAGCGACCGGACGCTGAGGGCTCTAAAGGGCGTCTACCTGATCGACCTGGGTGGTCTGCTAATGCATCGCCTACTATTAATACCGCTGATAAGTCCTCGGCATTCTTCTCATTGAGAAATCCATTTGAAAAAATGTTTTAAACGTTTCAAGAATTGCAAAGAAAGGAATATTTTCAACCCCTTGCCGTATTTTACCGAAGCCGCGCACTAGGAGATTAGCATCTTCCGTCGGAGATAAGCGTTGGGGAGCGACTTCGAAACTGGAAGACGACGCCGAGGCAGAGATTCGGTGTAGGATCGATCGCGGCCGCGATACGCGTAATCTAGGTCAAATAGCAAATCGTTGTTTAATCGTAGATTAAGGATCAGGTACTAATCGAAACAAACACCGCTCGATTGCGCACTTGTGCTCAAACCGGATCGAGGAGGAGGGGAGGGAGGGGGAGTAGAGTGATTTGTTGTAACGAAGAACGGTGGCGCGTGCGAGCGAGTGAACAAGCGGAGCGAGTGCTGCCGCGGCCACGATCGCTTGGCACAATGTAGCCACTTGTTTACAGGGACAATATTTTCATTCCGCAAACAATTGGTGGCTCGATAAAGACCCGGGCGTACAGGTGGCTGCTCTCGGGATCTAACGTTGTAACGCGCCGCCGCCGCCGCCGCCGACGCCGATGATGCCGTCGACGCCGACGCTGAATGCCCCCCCCCCTCTCTCTCTCTATGTGTGTGTCCGTGTGTGCGTGTTTACGAATCTCTCGAGTAAAGTATTAGCCGACTCTAAACGCTCGAATCATCGAGAGAGTTGTATACCTTCGATTCGTCGACTCGTCACGCTCGCGTTACTCCAGACTCTTTTTAATGTGATCCTAGTAGCCTACCCACATCCCTCGAGCGGGTCACGTTTTCATTGAGCTTTACAATTTTCGTCCCTACCGAGATTTCGAGGGTCCCATCGAACACATCGAAACGAATTTCCCCGACACGGTTTTCACCGACTCCAGATTTGACCGACAACACCTTTAACCGACAACGAATCTAAAATCGTCGTCAGTCAAATTCGTTGTCGGTTAAAGGCGTTGTCGGCTAAAGTACTTGTCGGTGAAATCTGGAATCGGTGAAAACCGTATCGGGGAAATTTGTGTCGGTGAGTTCCATGGGAGCCGATTTCAGTGTCCACGCGAGTCTATTCGTTTCGAATAGCGTATGGTTCTCAGGAGAGATCGAAACGTGTAATGTTCAGGATTCAAATTGGGGATTTATTCGATATGTTTTTCTATTATCTATATTTAGAGTCAAGTAGCGATCAATCGTTACCGTTTCGCGAGGCCACGGTGTGTTTATCGACACTCGTTACCGGTAAACGACTCCAATTTGAATCTCGAACAGTCGTTTTCGAGGATCAGGCGATAGATCATAATCCAATCGGGTGCGACCCCGCCTGTCGGTCGAAGAGCATTTAAAGGCTCTTTTCGGTCAGTGCGAAATCATTATCTGTTCGTCTTTCACTGTCTTCGGCTGCTTCATCTGTTCAAATTCGCACTCGCTTTCAATTCTGACCAGCCGTTTTCTGTACAAGCATTTCCGTGATTTCTGCCGAATTTCGTACTATAATAATCTCGACTTAGTACTGTTTGTGGTACATCAACTTGCGCTATTACGATTTCACTGTTACGGTTCGCGATCTTCTGGAGAACTATCGTACGGAAAATAAAATGCCGAGTGACTTGTTAATCAAGTGATATTCATTTAATGCGATTTGCAGCGATCCAAGTTCACTCATCAACTGTGTAAAATTAAATTTCAGTTACCTTTATGCTTAGAAATCTTAATTGCCCGACCCAACATTAAAGTTTGCCTTCTTATATTTTATTTTCTACAAAATTGTAAACTACGAATTTAAGTTGATTCAACATTGTCTATACATGTATGAATATGTATTTACTATAACTTAAATTTGCACAGCAGATATAGAGCTCGATTGAGATCTGAAATGCTTAATAAAAAAATTAAAAAAAAGTATAAGAACGGCAGCAAAGGTATCTGAAGTTGATTAAATTTACGATTTTGTCCGGCTAGAATCGAGGAATCGATATCACTGTGCGTAGTACTCGTCGCGCGAGCATTAAGTCTCGAGGAATTCGCGTGTCTCGAGTGAGCCGTTTAGATGCCACAAGATGTCCCAAGATGGTGGACGCAGGATACAGGAGAGGAAAATTCAAAAATACACATACAATTTGTTTCATCAGACAGCTCTAAAGAAGGCTGTGGTGAAACGCAAGAGGAAATTCCGGGAGGCTCGTGTCTGACGGGCAGGTCAATGAGGAAAGAAACAATGGCGGACAGCGTGTCCCGCAGAGATAATCCGACGCGTTTACGATCGAGCAAACCGCAAGAACGAAAACAAACGACGCTGGTCTCATCGAGGCTTGGTGGAGTCCACTCTCTCGTGCGGGCCGCTGCGGATAATAAGTGGTGCTAAAGTGACTGTAAACCAAGATCCGCTGGTTACCCACCCCCGTCTCCTCTCTCTCTCTCTCTCTCTCTCTCTCTCTGCCCAGTGTCTAATTATTATTTATTGACAGACCGATTGCATTCAAGCACTGCTGACGTTCGTAAAATTAATATTTTAAAGATAGTTGTGGAAACATCAACAATTTAGCTAGATGTATTCTCGGTTTTCGTGAAGGGTCGGACGAATTTCGTAGAAGAAAACGATGGGCCCCTCGGAATTCGGCGCCACTGCAACTGATAAGTGTCGTTCCACGATAACAGGCTTGTGCATCGATCGGAAACGGAACATTTCCCATCGTTTTCGAGTGCGTTTCAACGGCCACAAAATAATTCGAATTTTAACGGTTTTGCGGTGACTGCCGGTTTTATGCATTTATGAGATAAACGGATAGATGGAATTTAAAATAATAGAGAACACGTCAGGGTATCGAAATTTAGACCAATGTATTGCTTTCAACTTAGCTACTAAAATGATTAAAATGAAAAAGAACGTTTTTAATAGTCCCCCTGATTGTTACAATCGAATTACTGAAATATTACCTAGATATTGAAATGATAGAAAACAAAGAAAGAAAAATTTCGTTTCCGCGAGTATCTTTCGAATAATTGGAGGCGGCGCGGCGTACGCGCGGAAAACGGCGTGCAATCAACAAACGTGATTTTTTACTGTTCGCCGGGCGAATTGAAAATAATTTCGAGCGGCTCGCTGTTGGTCGACTTTTAATTAAAGGAACGAGGAATCCCGCGGATCGTTCAGCAATTTAGAGGTGGTGCGCGAGTTCCGAGATTACCCGCTCTTAATCCAACAGCAGAAGTGTTTCGCGGGTGTGTTTGCGAAGCGTATTAGCCGCGGGTCGGCCGGATTAATAAAGTTAAAAATGCACTTTGCGGCGGACGTGCGATAATGATAATTTCAGCGAGCCTAGCACCGGCGAAAAAATGAAGCGAACACCAGCCGGTCGATTTTTTATCGGCAGGCGAATTTAATTGCTTCGACCCCGTTGACCGACTCCCACATACGTCGAAGCTCTTTTACAGCTCGAGGAACAAGTGTATGGTCCACAGAATTATCCAGGAATTTTTTCATTATTGCCCGCGGGTCAACGTAACAGGCTTGGAACGGGTGAGAAATGTTGGCTCTTATCGCAAAAATTAACAAATTAAATCGAAAATACAAACATTTCAACAAAACTGCTCGAATCGCCTTTTTAAAACATTATTAATTAATTAAGCTTTATTTTAAATCCAGTTCTTCTATATGCATAACTGGAGCAATTATTTATTAATTGTTTATAAAATGTTCCCTTGTCGAAACTATCTTTCGAGAGAACAAGTTTCGTTGTTTCTAACCGATCGACATAATTCCCGATTAATTAATTGGCAACAACCAAGTATAATGCTGATTAACAAATACGAGATAAGAACGTCGATCAATATTATGTTTTATTCTTCGTCGCGAATTACCGGGACGTGATTGCCCGCATTATGTGGCCGATTTTAAAGTGTAAACTACGATTATCGGGGAACTGAATTCACCGTTCCATAAACATTCGCGCGATCGATAATTCATGGAGAACTAGCGACGATGAATCGGGAACTAGCGACGATATTTAATTCATCGTTAAATAAAGAGCATCACGGCAACTCCGACACTCCGCAAAATTATTAACGCACGCGCGTGTCCCGTTGTTTATCATAAACAGCGTCCAATACGAACTTGTTAGTGTCGCACCACCGTTTTGAACGCGTCCTGTGTATTTGCTTTTCGATCGACAATTAACTATTTTCGGAAACTTGAAAGGAATTAATGTCTCCTAACATTGTAACGTTTATTGGACTGTGGATTTTATGCATTCGCGACAAACATGCATTTTTTACAATTCATTAAAATGATTAAACGTCATGTGCTAATTTTATAATATAATTACAAAATCATTTTTGCGGAGCGTATCTAGATGCACGGTAGTGTACCAGCCAAGTTCTCGCACTACTGTCTTTTACACGAAACAACTTAGCCGTTGTTTAGAGGCTTGCAACTCAGAACTGAAGGCAGATGGAGAGATGTAATTTCGTATATTTGTTAAATGCTATCATGTCTCATCAATATTTTCAAAACATTAATCTACCAACATTAGTAGATTCCGAGATATAGGACCTCAAAAATCGCTCAATTTATCACTGACTGGCTGACTGGCAGACTGGCAGACTGGCTGATTGGCTGATTGGCTGATTGGCTGACTGACTGACTGACTGACTGACTGATCATTAAAACCTTGTGGAGTACTACCCATTGACCTACATGCTTGAAATTTGGTACATAGGTCCACCATAACAAACACTCAAAGGAATAATTATCAAAGTTTGAAATTTATACCTCAAAAGGGGCTGTATTGAAAAAAAACATTACGAAATAGGTACGTTGGATAGAACATAGCAGCATAACATACATAACTATACGTTTCATTAGCTTCGAAGTCGCAACAAATACTGATGAAAAAAACAATCAAGAAAAATCGATGAAATCCCAAGAAAAAAATCCTGTAAACAGGAGTCAAGTTCTCTATGGCCCTAAAAAGTTGTGAGATTAAACAAAATACGGGCAAGTTCGTTATCTTAGAAGTATCTCTTACAATAGTTAAAAATAAGCGTTTGTAAAAATTAGTTTAAAAGTACGCTATTTAATTTTCAAAGAGCTACATGGAGGCCTAAATTATTCAAACTTGGTCGTTACTTTTTAAGCCAATGGCCATAAAAGGTGTTATAGGTAGCGGTTAAGTTTCAATAATTTAGCCCTCTATGTTAACTCTTTAAAAAGTAAATATCGTTCTTTTAAGCTAATTTTTACAAACGCTTTTTTCAGTATTGTAAGAGGTATTTCTTAGCTAAAGAACTTGGCCGTATTTTGTTTGATCTCTAAACTTTTTACGGCCATAGAGAACTTGGCTCCTGTTTACAGAATGTTTTTGTTGGGATAATAATTATCATTAGAAAAAGACATTGATAAACTGTGTTATTAATTTTTGACATATTTAAAGAAGAATTTCCTCGGAAAAGTTATGCGTGTCGAGACTTTTAATCGCGAGACTTAGGCCTCAGTTTCTGCGCGTAGAAGTATTAAAACGCCTAAAGTCCGTATGCTTTTTCTTACTATTTAGCGTGGACACTGTGAACAGTTCGCCACGGTGTTAGGAGAACCAATTTGGAGTTTACTAAATCGTTGAAAAGAGACGTGTTCCCCTTCAGCGCGGAATAAAATGGGTCATCGTAACGATTAACACGCGTCAGTGTTAAATGTTTCAACAAATCCGATGTGTCGTTCAATGGATCCCTTTCCTCGGCCCGGCCCACAGTACCCAGTTCGTAGTTAAACCGACTAAGCAATTTGCCGCGTTAGACCGCACTTCGCACTTCCTTGGAGAACAACTATAGTTACCGCGAATCACTAATTTTTCCGCGGACCAAGACCGTCACGACAATAATTCACACGCGACCGAACTCCTTCAGAGACTCTTCTCTTCTGTCTTCTGTTTCGCATTTTTTCTCCCAGGAATTTCAACCTCGCCATTTTGCGACAGTGCTGAGACAGCAGAATTTAATAGGCGATACGTATGATGTCGTTAATATGAAAGATCGAAATAATTTAATTAATATTTAATATTCTTTTCAGTATTACAATTTGTTGAAAAGTAAAGTAAGATTTTCCCACTCCGCGCAACGATAATGACCAATGAGGAGAGCAGCGTCCATCGGTCTTCGTTTCAAAGTGTGGAATTTACGCGTCCACAACAAACATGAGTAAGTGCAATGTTATTATTATTATTATACTTTATTATATGGTAATATTCTCAACTCGTTAAGATCATCATTTTATTCTATCTATTTTTGTCTTACATGTATTTGCATTCACTTGTTTTATTCGATTTGTATCGGATTATTATTACAAATGTATTCTGGCTGAGAAGTACAGATCAATTTTTACATTCATCAAGGCTTGTATGTTTTAATTATTTTTCTTTAGAATTTATTATTTTCTTTACATGAATATGAAATAAACGTGATAAATATACATATAAAGTCCTCGACTCCTGTATCTTCTGATTAACAACAAATGTTTCAAGAGTCGTGTTATTTTAATAGTATGTACACACCTAAACGCTGTGTTTAACGATCGTAATAATTGTCGACAGGCGAAGGAAATGTTTTGGAAAAGTATTGCGAGTTCGCGAGAATTTCATTGGGGCGGCCGGCAATCGAATCATCTAATTAATCCGCACTTTTCGTCCGATTTCGTTCGAATTAACCGTTCATCGTGTCGAATAATTAACCGTAGCTAGCCTCCCCCCGATGAATATTAAACGAGAGTAATAAAAAGAGATCGGATTTTCATGGGGATAATTAGGTTAGATTGATTCGATCAGGCGCCCCTCAACCCTGATTCTCTCGCCGACGATCCGCGACGTCGCCGAGTTTTCTTCGTTTCGCAATGGCGGATCCGATAACTGGCGGAGGCTTATCGCTCGACTTTTATCATGCATTTCAATAGCATAAATTTAACTCGCATACATTTCCCACGGCGTGTCTCGTGGCCCAGATATACATTCTTTATCTGCCGTGCTGGTTTTGCTCGAACCTTGCTCCAAAATCTTCGACCGGAAAACCGAAAAGCAACATGGCCGATTTCTGTTGGATTTATCAAATAACTGTACGAATTACAGCTTCCTGAACAATGTGTTCAGTCAATCAATACGGAGCAAACAACTGACAAAATTTGTTACTTCTTCGAATATCTATTCATGTTCTTCTGCGTCGCTTTAATTTTGTATATGTTTAATCTGCCTGACTTTTCTTTGAACAAATTGTCTTTGTGTCTTGAACGATTGGAGAATTGGGAATAGGTGAAGAATAATATTGTCAAAGAACTATTTCGTTCATTTCAATGCTGAAAAGCATTCTGTCTTTGCCGTCGGACCGGTGGAAAAATTTAAATCAATCAAGATCGGACTGATTGTTAATTAATGAGGCAGCTTCAGTGTTAAACATTGACGAAGAATTACGATGAAAAATCATTTTGTACATTTCTGTAGTGTCACTGTCAGAATTTTGCACATATCAATTTATCAACTGTACGATAAATTATGTCTAAAATGAAAGAATTGAAAGTAGATGGACAATCCTGACGAGAAATAATTTTATACGTTATAAATAATTGGGATTGCACATTTCACACGTGGATGACGGTGTCCTGTTTCTGCCGAAGCGACGGTACGCAACAAGCGTCGTTATAGCCTTGAAAATCGTTATAACAAAATCAATACATCATCAATTATCATTTGTTTACTGTATAACAAAAGTACAGACAACATTACAATTATTTGAGAAAATTAACAGCGTTTATCAAACGCCCGTCCACTAAGCACACCAGTAAAATAACATTGCTCCATTTTAATATACCCCTTGCACTGTGATTTAGTTTATGGTTCCACCGATTATCAAATTTTCATCGTACAAAATCTTCTACAAGAAAGACAAGAGTACCATGTGTTTATACTGTCTGTAGTGGTTAAACATTGACGTCAGAAAAATATTGAAAATTTCCTGAATTCAAAGGAAGCTGCATCTATGTTCAATCAACGTTGTTCGAACGTTTCGTCACGAGCGTAACTGTAAAATGAAAGTATTCTTTATCGATGGCAAGCAAATAAGAGCCAAACGCAAGCACCATTTATCCTTCAACCCTTAGCGGTCGATAAAAATCGCTCATTCCCATAAAATGAAAGAGATCATATTACAATGAAAAAAACTGTATATCCGAAGAAAAGTTTAATCTTCACGTTACAATTTCTCCGACTGCGAACGCTTAAAAACGGTATCTAATGCCCATAGAATCAAGAAGATCATACAGAATGGAACGATTTTATATCGAAAGGAATGTTTGAACACGTGCCGTTAGAACAGTTCCGACAGAAAATGGTGAAAAATTGTACACAGTACAAAGCATACTCGCGTCTACAAATTCCAAAAGTCAAAGGAGCAATTTCGTTTCCCATCGACTCTCGAACGACAGAGGGGCGTCTAGTCCCAAGAACAAAGGAAAAATCATAGAACAATGAATGAAGAACGTACCTTAGTATTTCAGATCGCTCAGATCGCGCATCACGGATGCTCTATGTTCCGGAGATCGGCAAGAGGCGTCGGCACGTTGCTGATCATCGCGGGAGCGTCAAAATCGTGGCGAAAACGCGTCGTCGACCGAACTCGTACTGTAGGATCCGCGAAAAAGCTGTGCGCGAGGGGGGAGGGAGGTGAGGAGGATGCAGAGAGACGAAGGGGGTGACGTTAGAGGGTGGTAGGAGGACGGGAGAGGATGTAGGTGGTTAGGGGTGGCTATGTAAGACAGAAAGAGAAAGAGAGAGAGAGAGAGAGAGAGAGAGAGGGTGAGAGCGACGATGTCGAAGAAACAAGGGGGCGAGTAGGAGGTGAACGGTGGCGAAAGTGGTGCGGACCGGTTGAAGAAAGCGTCGCGACGCGATGCGTCGGGGTCGCGCGACGCGCGATAGGTGTCAAACGCGTGGCGGACAGACAGTTGACATGACATGGTAGAGAGCGCGACGCTGCCGTCGGTACGTGGTGGTCGGCTTCGGGCGTCGGTCGTCGTCGTCGTCGTCGTCATCGTCATCGTGGTCGTCGTCGTCGTCGTCGTTGCGGGGATTGCGCAAGCGGCGTCGCGCGTCGGGACGCGTCCCGCAGCTGCGCGCGAGGAGAGACCGAGCCGGTCGAGGCATTATCGCGCCACCGATTCACGCGACACGAAGGGAACGTGTACGCGAACCCCGTACCTAGTCGGTGGTCACGCGACGATGATTGGACGGCGTTAGTCAGCGGTGGGTATTGCCGAACGCGGATTGGTTTGGGCAAGGAAGAGGTGTGGCGTGGGGCGAGCAGAGTGGGGCGTGTTTGAACAAGATCGGGAGACTCAAGAGTAGCGGAGTACACTCGCTAACCGGCCTCCATCCACACGGCACACAGTGAGACAGACTGGTGAATGAGGGAGAGTGGAGGTGAGGTGGCTCAAACAGGCCCCGCTCAAACAACTGCTCTTGTGTGTTCAGCGAGAGACCGCGCCACGATCAGCGTACTCGCGTACACCACTGCCTTCTCTCGTAGTCTAGCCGCGCCGCGTTGTTCAACCAACGGAGAGGATCACCTGCGTTGATCCCTGTCCGATCGAGTGGTGAGTTTTCGGCTTGCCGTTCGGACCGTATACAGTGAAATTCTCGTCGAGATCATCCGGGAAAAGGTGACCGCCGGAAGAATCAAAGTGTGCTCGAAGGGATAATTGAGTGTAGAATTTTGTGGTTCGCGTCGCGGCGCTCACGCGAAAAAAAGGAACAAGTGCGTACTGTTTTATTCGATGACTGTGAAGTTTTTGGTGGTGTAGAAGACTGGTATTGTTTTTTTGTTTCTCCGGACATAGAAAGTGAGATCGAGTCAGTGATAGAAGAAGGAGTTGAAGCGAGAGGGAGAGAGAGAGAGAGAGAGAGAGAGAGAGAGAGAGAGAGAGAGAGAGAGAAAGAGAGAAAGCGAGAAAAAGAGAAAAAGACAGATTCGGGGAAGCAGCGCAGCGCCGGGTCCGGTGATAGGATTGCGCCGTCGGTGGAGAAGATTAAGGGAGCGTCGCATTATCAGCAGTCGTGGTACCGAGGTTTTCATGATTCCCGTTTGACGAGCAGACAACAGTCTGCCATCCCGGCGCCGGTTAGCTCTATGACCATGCTCCAGTCACAGAAGCTGTACGGCGACGCTGGTAGCCTCGGAGGCGCGATGACCAGCGCCGCGATGTCCCATATGGGCAGTATTCCGCCGTCGTACACCTCGATCAATTCGATGGGTTGCGTATCGATGGGGATGTCGATGGGCGTCGGTGTTGGGCCTAGCTGTAGTCCTCAAGGTGCCGGCGGATTTAACATGAGCTCGGTTAGCTCCGCTATGGGGATGGCGACGATGGGAGGCGGCGGTATGAGCAGCTACGGTGGCACGTCGATGGCGAACGGTGGCGCATGCATGGGCGCCGTCGGATACGGTCCGTTGACGCCAGCCGGCGGCGCAGGGGTTGCCAGAGACCCTTTATCTCTGACCGAGCCGGATTCGCCAAATTCCGCTCTGCAACGCGTTCGCGCTGACAAGTCCTACCGTCGTAGCTACACCGCCGCGAAACCCCCGTACTCTTACATCAGCCTGATCACCATGGCGATCCAGAACGCGCCGTCGAAGATGCTCACGCTGTCCGAGATCTACCAGTTCATCATGGACTTGTTCCCCTACTACAGGCAGAACCAGCAACGCTGGCAGAATTCCATCAGGCACTCGCTCAGCTTCAACGACTGTTTCGTCAAGGTCCCGCGCACGCCCGACAAGCCCGGGAAAGGTTCGTTTTGGACGTTACACCCGGAGAGCGGGAACATGTTCGAGAACGGGTGTTACCTGCGTCGCCAGAAGAGATTCAAAGACGAGAAGAAGGAGCTGACCAGGCAGTCGAACAAGCACCAGCAACACCAGCAACATCACACCAGCATCACCGCGACCGGGACAACCGTGGAGCATAGTAGCCCGACGCATCGTATCGCTCCGGCGGGTGGCAGGACCCCGTCGTCTCTGCACCACGGCACCCAACAGCAAGAGGACAAGGATCAACACTCGTTGGTGTCGTCCCATCATCATCATCACGCCGCGAGTCTTCATCAGCATCACGCCGGATTGAAAAGCGACACGACGGACATAGGCGGTCTCCTCGGGCCGGACTTGGGCGCGGCGCACGACGAGTTGACCGCCATGGTCAGCCGAAGTCTTCATCCCCATTTGATCCCCGACTCGTCCGCGTTGCACCACGGTATGTCGGGTAGCCTGAAGCAGGAACCTCCTTACACCGCTGCCAGCCACCCGTTCAGTATCACCAGGTTACTACCGGGTGCCACGGCAGGCACCTCGCCAGGTGCTCAGGACACGAAACCGCCGGAAATGAAGATGTACGAACAGCTACACCAGAGTTACGCGAACTTCGGTTCGTCGCATCATCCTCACGCGCATTCCGCGCCGCCCAGCCATCATCATCATAACGGAATGCACACGAGCCCGAACACCGCCGGGCCCATGCACAACATGACCAACCATCATCATCAGGAATATTATCAGAGCCCGCTCTATCATCACGCGACCAGCGTTGCCAGCAGTAGTGCTCCACCACCGCCCACAGTTGTTAGCGCTGCACCAGGATTGTGACACCACGCTACACACCCCTACGCCTTAGCCTGAGCCGCTGCTGCTGCGGCATACGCCGCCAACAATGCGCACTCCACCATGGCAGACCTCGCTTACCAACATCATCGACATCATCACCACCAACATCCGTCGTCCTCTTCTTCGTCTTCGTCTTCGTCGTCCTCGCCGTCGTCGTCCTCCGTTTCCTGCCAACCGAACTCGCAGCCGTCCGTCGCAAACGACGCCGATACGTCCGACGCAACCGTCAACGTTGCCAGTCAACGACGGCGACGTCGATGCGACGAGAACAATCCGGAATCTTCCGTCGTTACTCATGTTGTCGAGGACGACTACGATGACGAAGAAGAGGACGAGGACGAGGAGGATATCGTCTGAGGATCAACGACAGCGTTTTCTGGGTGAGGACATCAGTCTCTCGCGAGTGTCGAGTTCGCGGTCTTGCTAAAGGTCTACCTTGGCTGTTCGGGGCGTCGCGACCGTTGGCTGGCGTACGCGCGAGGTATTTACGGTTTTTCGTAGTAGGGGTGTCAGCAGGGATGGTCGCGCGAGTTCGCGACCAACTTCGGCGGAACTGCGGAACTGCGGAACTGCGGAACGGCGGTTTCTAGAATGTGTGTTTGAAAGGATCCGCTGGTAGCACACGGTCTTGAAGGTATCTTCGCGCGGTATCCATCATTCCTCAAGTTTTCGCTTGAATACCGCGGAGAGCACTTGCGGCGATTTAACATCGTCCGAGTGACGTAGCCGTGAGTCGGTAACACGTTCTCGATTTCAACACAACCCTCAAAGAGAAGTTCTGTTTCTTTTTTTTCTTCAAATTTGTAGTAGGCTGAATCTCGTGTATCCGTGCCATTGCATATTTAAAAAGAGAAAAGTCAAAAACGAGCTCCCCTCTCATTCAACATTTTGAATCTCGAAGATTTCATTGGAAAACAATTCAGAGAGAGGGACAGTGAAATTTTATGGATTTGAAAAGAAAAAGATAGAACTATCCAAAGGGAATTCAAAGAAAATATTTTCGTTTACAGCTCGGTAAACCGAGAAACATATTATTTTCAATCTATCGAACGTATTAAGAGAGAAGATCAATTTCTATGTCACTCCGTCTCGTTGCAATTCAGCTGGACAATTTTTACTTTGCATAATGATCCGCTGTCTACTCATAATTAATTAGCTTTCACGCATATCTTAACGTATGCGTTACGAGAATCGAAAGATATTTATAATGAGGTCTAATAACAAAATCAATTTGCAAACAATATCGATTTTGCATAAAAAATACGCAGTTCGCGTTTAAATGCATAATTAGATTTTGCGCGCTATAAGATTTTCGAAATATTTCATGGGATTTAGCGAGCAATCGATTCGCAAACAATTTTCATATATTCTGTATATTTGTATATTGAATTTTTTCCATTTTTGGAGAGTTAAAGTGTTGACGGAGGTTCGTGACTCCGGAAAACTAATATCGATCATTAACTAAAATATTTTTTAACGCCGGAGGTGCTTGACAGTCGATTTCGCTTGAGAGGCGCGGTTCTGAAGAGCAACATTACAAAAAACGTCACCAAGTGTCTGACTCACGGTCGCGATACGGGCGCAAATCTAGGGGCAGGGATTAAGAAATGTCGACGACGATGTTCTCCAGGTTTCTCGGACTCTTTCATCGCGACGGTTTCCCCGACGCGCGTCGGTTTTCTGTGATACGCGACAACGATGCACGAGGCGATTCTGAGTAGCCTGCGGACTCCGGAGTCCGTTTTTGTTTTCGTTTTCGTTTCCGTTTTCGTTTCCTTTCGTTCCGACGCGGACGATCCCGCTTCGCGGAACCACGAAAAGTCGCGAATACCCATCCGACGGGGATGAAAATTTGTTAGAGGTGCGTGGGAGCATGAAAATATCGGTCCTGAACGAAAATGTCTCTCGGAATAAATAGTTTACGAATAAATTGGTTCGGGGAAATATACAAACAGTAAAATATTTTAAAAAAGAATGTTCTAATGTTGCTTTTAATGTAACAAAGTCGTTAAGGGATGAAATCAATTTTTATGTTATTCCTATTTCCCACAATTAATGCAAATTATTATTATTTTGCTCGTAGATCTGCAATTTAGTCGGGCCAGAATTTCTTTCGGAATCGTATGAGCGATCGCAAATTTCAAGATTCTCAAAATTTAACCAGGATTTCCGGGTCTGGGTGAGAAGTTCTTTCAGATCGTTTCACTGATTCTCGCAAATTTCGAGGCTCTTCAGGACCGTGATTAGGTCGTCCGGAGACATTTTCGGATTCTGGTAGATCGTTGAAGCCAGTGGATCTAGGGCGGAGAGCTCCTCCATCCTCTTTTTCCGAGTCCCCGAGACCGAGGATCCTCTTTCTTTCAGCGGGCGGGACGCGCGGGCGGGTTCATTAGGGGAGAATTGTGTCGGAAGTTGGATATTTCAGCCGCTGATGGAGTTTGAATAGGATTGACCTGGATCGAGAGCGTCGATTCCTTTTTAGCTGAGATCTTTCTCTTCTTTTTTATCCGTTGCTGAGGATCGTTAACGCCCGGAGATACCCGAAGCCATTTGCTAAGTCAGAGTCGCTCAGGATTTCGGATGTTCTCGACGAGGAAAAAAGGAAGCAGTATGTACACTGAATAGGTCGTAGATCGAGGTAATTATCGGGATTGGGAGGACGTTGTTTAATCGATTCCTTGGGATGATAGTAATTCAGTTGTGCGATGGGTATCCTGATGGATAGGTCATGCAATTTTTGAAATTCAAACATTTTCTCACATTTTCGGAAAATTATCAGGACCCGTAAATGCATAAAGACATCCCCCCTCCCCCCAGTCTACCGATTGAGTTCGGGTATGGGTATATGAAGCTAAACTCCAGGAAATGAGTTGCTAGGGGAAATATTTGGTTTCAGGGAAAGATTTTTATTAATCGGACTCTAGTCAACGAAGACTTTCTTTGATGATCTATTCGTTTTTATAAATGTTTGAAAAGTGCATCTGCCGAGACGTTAGATTAACTTTTTATACTTGTTTTATTAAATTAATTTTTAGTGGAGTGTACGTAGTACGATATCAATTTGAACAGCTATCGAAATATAATTGTATCCTTTTTATACGTTCAAATCTGCTTCCTTAAATTAACAATTGTAATCTCGTAACGTTTAGAAAGAATCAATGGTGCTACTTATGTTAGAAACGTACGCTGAGCTTCTTTAGTAAACAAATAAATAGCTTAATAACGACTGCGTATTTTTATGTAAAACAGAAATTATTTCGCAAACTGGATCTGGCGCATCGACATTTTTTAATTCTTTTGAAGAAGTGTACAAGTCGTTATTCGATCACTCAGTTAAATGAACAGCTGCTATTAACCTTAACTGTAAAAATTTTCTCTGCTTCCATTATTTCTAATTTATGAAAATTATTTAAAGTATCGTCACCTGCTCCATTTAGAATTCACTTAGAAAATTTGTGAGTAGGTGCAGTTTCAAACTGGTTCAACCAATTCATCTAATTCGACTAGTTCATCCAATAAAACTTATTAACAAGAAAGAAACAAGTTTTTAGTTGACAAGTTTTCACTGTCCACGATTGGTGGAACTTTTATTTCGCATAAAAATATTCGCAGTCGCTAATTGGCACATCGAAGAGAGATTTAGGGGTGAGCTGGTGAAACAGCGATCGCGATGCCGATCTAACAGTTGTCGATCGTTTGATTCATCCGCCGACGATTGTCGGTGTCCCTCTGACTCACGATTGTTGTCCCAAGGAAAAAAAATCGTCCACAATCGTCTAACAAGTATGTTTATCGACGCGTTAGATTGATACTGGAAGCCGATAGCATAGGTCTTTTTAGGATTATCTGTTCCTGACACATACCTCTTTCACCGGTCGTTGATCTCGATCGGTATGTATGTGTCTCTTTCCCCCCTCCCTCTCTCCCTCTCCCTCCCTCTCCCCGTCTCTCTCTCTCTCTTCTCGGTTCGTTATCGTCGAGCGTGCAATTGTTCGCACGGTTTACACCGAATGATTTGTCGGTGCTGCCACAATTAGGCTTTATCTGGATCGTGATCTCGTCGATAAGCCGAAATCGGGGCTCAATCCTCCTCCTTGTCTCGGGGATGCAACTCCGATCTATGATTAATCATTCACTTCTTCATGGGAAATCCAGATATCCACGATTCACATAATCAAGGCTCAACTGCATCCCCAGGTGAATTTTGACGATCTCAGTCCATGAAACACAATTTTTATGGATCTTCATCCTAGTTCCGCATTTCTGAAAGTCCCCTGATTTCAATGTTCACTTTTCAGACTGATCTATAGACTACGGATCTTTATGAGTTTATGTTATATTTATGCTAAATTCAATAATCATAAATAAAAATGTTCAAAAAATGCTTGGAGTTTTAAATTCAACAGAATTTAGTTTACTGCTCGAGTTTTTTCTTACTAGAAGGCCTTTACGGGGAAAATGAGTAGGTAGGATACAAAACAGGAGAAAGTTGAATTTAATATTATTGGTACATTTTCTTTATAGCCTAGTAAAAAGATTAGAGAAGAATTCTCGAGTTTGTTCTTACTGTTGATGCATTATAGAAGATAACTAGTGAATAAACACACATAGTAGAACACTATAACAAAATAAATAAATCTTGATCAGTCGCGAATGGTAGTTAAATTTCACCTACTTGTTTCCGACATGAAAGTTGCTGATACAATCACAGTCTTTTGTGTAATAGGTGGATAAACAAAGCTATTGCCACTCGACGTTTTCTGTCAACAAATAACAAGATCTACCGTGCCGACTGTTACGTTCTATCGAAGATAGGTTATCAGCGGATCACGGATTTCATATGTTTACAACAAATCTAATGAAAGGCAAAACAGTAGGAACAATAGAGCTATTCGAATAATTGGAAACGTACATTTTTGTTCAGCTTCAGAATTTTCAATGGCGAACCCGCCAATGCATTTTTTCGGTTATTCTTTTAACACATTGTCGTTTACCGTGTTGTGGTCTCGTCGAACAAGATAGAGAAAACGATTAGAAAGAGGTGTTCAAGGTCACGTTTGGGACAACAGGAGGGACTCAGGATGGCGGTTCGCGTTCGTGAATCCGTCGATAGATCTCGATCGAGGAAAAGAGGCTCGTTCGCCGGCCGTCTCGGGATATCGCGAATGCGTCGGCGGAGAGCGTAAAATGTGATAACCCGTGAGAATAAGTCTAAATTAATGAACGTAGGCTTGCAAGGACGCCTGTGTAATATCCTGTGTAGTGGTGCGCGAATTCGTACATACGTTGTACTCGACACACATACAATCACAACTAGACTGCGGATCTTTATGCAAAATAAAACAAAAATGTTCTGATCGATTGCACGACACAGGAGCCAAATGAAAGTTCTATTCTTTTTTCAATCGGTCTATTAATCGAAAAATAATGCATCGATGTCCTTGGATACTTCTTCTAATTAATTTTGGATACTTCTTAAAATTCTACACGATCGTTTCTGTCGTAAATGCGTGAAATCCGCAGTCTAATCGTAACACGTACACACATACAAAATCGCGACATACAGGACAGAGACACAAACACGTCTATGAAACATAAATTTTGTTGAAAGCGTCGCGCAGGACACGTCTAGTGTTTTTGTATGATACGTGTAGATAGCCGCACAACGTAAACGCGTATGATTGTGTACAATATTATTATATGTTACAGAGAGTATATATATATATAAATATGAATATAAATATGAATATAAATAAAAAATTATAAATATAAATATATAAATAAATGGAGTCTTTAACGATACATTATGTTAGGTATATATAATATATATATACACATATATTATATATATTATATATATAGAGAGAGAAAGACAGAGTGTGTGTGGAAAACACAAGTATGACTGAGAGACAGAGAAAACATTATACCGCATGTTTCAAAATCGTTTAACTTGGCAGCTGACGTCCGAAAGTCGTGCTCGAATGATGTATTCGAGGATTGCTTTTGAAACATGTTACTACACGGAAAGAAAGTCCTGTAAATAGAGGATGCATGAGAAAGAGAGCAAACTGGTGTGTGTGTGTGTGTGTGTATGTGTGTGTGAGAGAGAGAGCACATCGCCGAAGATCACCGATCATTGTAAAGCTCGTCGGACCCGAAGCTCTCGGTTTTTGTTTTCCGCGTTCACTCCGCTCGATTTTGCGTTTCTCCTTTTGTTTCCCCTCCACCGATTGCACGGAACAGAGTCGCCACGTTAGGGGAACACATCCTCTTCTAAAGGGTCAAGTCACGTGACGCGCACGATGGAGGCGAACGGTCGAAGGCGCGCGAATATTTGAAATGAGATCCCATAACGATACTTCATTCCTTTTCCCATTTTGTTTTCTTCTCCTTCTTCTTCGCTTTTCGTATTCGTTCAAAAGCGCGAAGCTGATTTTGTTGACTCGGAAACGCGGAATCGACGGACAGTATTCTCGAATCGTGCTCGTTCTCGAAGCGATCGATCGTCCGATGATGGCTGATTGTACATATACAACACATAACTTAGGCAAGGTCACGCCGTTTGTGTACGAATGCAGCGGATCTCCGTCTCCGGCGACGGAGACTGATGAGACGCGAGCTAACGAGGATGTAAATGTTTCAATAAATCCACGTATTTCTACGAAATCTGTGTTCATGTTTCTCAGTGCAACTTTCTTCAACCTATCCTCTTCCTCCCAATTGTAAGATGTCAATATACCATGTACAATTTATTCAAATCAATTTTAATATATCAGTATATCATGTTGAATTTATTCAAATCAAGCTAGAAATATGAATAAATATGTATATCATGTTTAAAATGTGAATACATGTATGTCCACTATGTTCGATTTTAAAAATGACAATATGTATAATATATGTTCAATTTAAAAATATTTGGTTTCTATTTCTTACAACTAACACAGGCTATGATTATTTTCCGTACAGATCCACCGTTTAATAATACTACTCTAAATGCTTCAAATAATTAAATAAAAATTCTCTGATGCAAGCATTGTTTCTCCGAATAACTTGATACAACGACTATAATAGTACAATGTAGGTGCTGCTGTATGTTTTCTCGGAACTGTCTTTCCACTACTTGGCCTATTTCTCATAATCTCGTATCGCCGGTATGCGCGATACAATGTAAAATCCTATTTCCAGCCGTACGGCGAACCTAATCAGAAGATTTTGTGTCCGATAAAGTTCGAGACACGCGTGTACAACACTTGCAACTGTCCGAATCTAACAATAAGATAGCGCGGCAGGAATCTGCGAGTTTCTTCTCCGGTTTTTGTCCGCCATCTCCGTCGATAGGAAATAAAAATAAACTCCGCGGGAGGGATGTATCGAAGCAAGTGGAGCGAATCGATATCGCTATCGTGCAGGCATGTCAAACACTCGATATTTTGTAATTCGTGCAACACGATCCGAGCAAAGGTGAATGACCCTGAGCGTATCGCCTGCGAAACTGCGGGACGGTTTCGGAGTAGCATCGAGGGCTTTTGAAATGGGACGAAAATTTTATCTAATTAACGAAACATTCATATGAAAAATAGATCTGGGCTTTATGTGCCGCAAAATTTCATCAAATTTCGAAAACCCAAGGGAAATGTTTATTAATGGTCGAATAATATGTATAAAAAATTCATACGATAGGTTTGGGTTAGGTCATGCGTCTCGTGCAACGCGAAACGCCGCGAAATTCCGTGTCACGTGACTCTTTAGACCATCATAATTTCCGAACGGGGGTTAGTCGGGACGAAAACTTCGCAGGATCTTTTAGAGGAGACGTTGCTGAAAATGTTCCACTTTGTTGGAGCCGAAACTTTTTTCAACATTTTAACTTTGCCCTTGTTAAAGGTGAAAAACTTTGACGATTTTCCTTAGTTGATTAAGCAGTTTTTTAAATAATAAATTATGAACATTAACGTTTAGTTCCTGGGGCGTTCTCAACATAGATATACATTATTCATAAAAAAAAACATTTGAGCACTTAATCTTCAGTAGGTTTTTCAGGACATCATTATAAAGAAACGGAATTTTTTCGGTGTTAAATCGTATCTGAAAAAGTTTGATCTTTGAACGCTTATTTTAACGATAGTTTTCAATAACTTTAATTAATATTATCGTTTTCGCGCGAATGTAATGGACATTTAAGAATCACTGTGCATTGGTAAAAAATCGATATGAGGACTTGAATTTTTTAGCTGATGAACAGCTACTGAGAGCCATTCTGGTCCACTGTGCGTCGCTGAGTACAGTGTATTGAACATGGTAATGCCTCGATACCCGTTGGGGAACCTTGGAAATGTCGCTGGTCTTGAGAAAATATTTACTGATTTCACGTTGCTGGAACGTGGAAAACGATAGAAAATATTTCAAATATTTCAAATATTTAAAAATTCCTATCCAATTCGGAATTCGATGGAAAATTCAGGATAGTTGTCTAACGAAAAAATAGAATGCACTTCAATGATCACGTCTAAATGAACAAACGATCTGCTCGTTAACAAATTACTATTGGTGTATGCGTGTAATTGCAGAATTTTTGGTGCGTGGTAAAGCGGAGAATGAACGAAATCGTGTAGTACATAATGTTTGCGTATTCCGATCCGGTGGAATCCGCACGGGCACTCTGGCTCGTTGACTGGCCATTTTTATTCGCCGATCCCTGTGTCGCCTAATCTCTCTTTGCAATACGCAGCTCATTAATTACGTGAATCGCTTGGTGACCGACGGGGAACTGCCGCCGTAACATTCTTTTCCTCGGCTCGAGGAGCACGTTTCGATGAAATACAAGTCCGATAACGATTCCGCGATACAATCGACTCGATCGACACGTAATAAGGGATTATCGAGGCAGATCAACGTTGCGTGGCGATCGACCAAATCAGCTGGCGCCTTCGCTGACACAGTGTTATTAAAACTAAAGCCATGTAATGTTAAAAGTTACTATTCATATGAAAATAAGAGAAATAAAAAACGTACTGCAATTTAATTTTCTTCTAATTTGATGATAATTCATTAGACTATTTTTATGCAAAATAAAAATTGCCTACTTTCGTTTATACAGCAGCCACATATTTATTTATATTCTTAACAATTTTATTTAGTTGGAAATAATACAGCAGTATCGAATCGTTGAAATATTTCTACTACATTTGGAATTGATTTACCTATTTTCATTACAAGTGCATCAAATCCGCAGTTTAGTTGCAACGCATGTGTCAGAATCTTGGGTAATTATTTAACATTGACTCGCAGCAATTTTCATGTTTGGTTTACTCATAAAAACTGTGGACCGGAAAAAATATTTGAACCGTTCCGTTATTGAGACACAACTGTCCGGAGTTGTATGGTTTGTAACGCGTCATGGGATTGACAGCGAAACAATATTTTTTCTTTGATCAAAATATTTATCGAAATAAATTGTAGCAAACAATAGAAGTGAGATAGTTCTGCTCAAACATGTACATAAATAAACTGTGCATAAACAGTACGTATAGATGTATCAAATACTTTGAAGAATAGCACTAAATCTATCTAAATTTTTCAGCATTTCTCGTTTTCACGTAATGATTGTAACGTACCGGTGGTATCGTTCTCTATACGAAATATTGGTGCAGTATTTTTGCCGAAAAAATTAAGCTCCGGTTACAGGAAAGTGTCTGGGCTGGGTTCACAGAGAGACAGAAAAACAGCGTGTAATTATTACACTGCAACGATCGACGGGATTAGAGTAATCTGGCGAATGTGTTCCCGAAGGTATATTGATTTTCCTTTAGCAGATACCGCCGGCCGAATTTACGGCCGTGGCGATTCTACTATCTTATCTACCCCTTTTACGTCACGCATTAAAAGTTCTTATTACCGCTATCTAGCTTTTATTGGTCTTAAATCGACCCCTAAATCGAGTGTCACCTACGTGGTCACGTGGCCATGGTGGTAAAGGTAACGTCAACATTCATTTTAAATTATACATTATATTTCTTCGGATTATTTCCATTCTATCAATGTACTCGTGTGTTCTCATAAAAATTTCAATTTCATTCCTGTTTCTACAAAATACTCAGCATAAAATATTGATTTGTCAAGTTGTTATGCAGGCAATTGTTATTCCGCATAAAAATCTTTCTTCATCAATTTTATTTTACCACGCTTATTGTATTAGCTTGCCGAGTTGTCGTTGTCGTTGTAGTTGTTGTATGCGCCAAATCCTGAAATCGAATTTTAAACCACTTCCCGATCAGCTAGAGTCTTGAAATTTTCAACGCAGCTCACAACTGGATGACAATGCAATATTCAACAAAATTTTCTTTTAAATACCTGTGCGTTTAAGAGATAAAAAAGAATCGAACCCAAGCCTTAGCAAATACGCTCGGTAGTAAAGACTAAAAAGTAGAAAATAAAAAACTTTTTAAAAACCACGCTTATATTAGAATGTACTAAAAAGGAGAAAATAATATTTTTCGATGTAAGTGACTATAAATAAAAGCGTGGAGCGCCAAACTACATCAACGAAATCTTCGTGGTGCGCTAAAAAGTTCTAACTAAAAAGTTTTCTTTATATATTTTTTATACTTTGAGTCGACAAAACTGGATTGAGCAAAAGGGATTATATTGTTGTAATATACATACAAAGAAACAGGGCTTTACTTGATCAGGTGTGAAAGTGTATAACAAGTAATACCTGAAAAATACATTTGCAAATTTTGCACTATGTTCTTACAATTGTTCAAAGTATCAAGACGCTTTGCATTACGCAATGTTTCATTTATAATTTGCGTTTTCATGAGCGCGGCGGAGGATAATTCACAATCAACATGGGAGCAGAGCGGCTACTTTCGCGAGCATCGCCCGAGCAAAAGCAACATCAGCCGAATTAACGACTGGGTTCATTCTGTCCGGAGGCCGGTGACGATAAAACCAGCCGATGAAGCGTTAAATTCCATCCGAGGGGGTTCCTACCCCTTCGTGTCTTCGTTCTCGAGCAGCGCGACGCCGCGCTGGGAGAGACTACAAGAGATAGGAGAGAGAGAGAGAGAGAGAGACTGTTCGCGTACAGGGCCTCTCCTGTCCGTCGATATCGGCGCCCCCACTCTTTCAATCCTCGCGACAGCCCTCCAACCACCACCCCTCGTCCCATTCCCACTCCCAAACCGTTTCCCCTCTGCTCGGTTGCCGCTCCCTCTCCAACCAAGCCGTTCCCTCGCTCGCGCACCCCTTTCTCGTTTTTTCCACTTCTTTTTACGTCTCCCTCCCTCCTTCGTCCCGCACTTCGCCTCATCCCCCACAACTCGACGTTCGACTCGAACTTTCCACGTTCTCCAGAACGTTGAGACTCTTTTTCTCTTTCACCCTTGCCTTCGCTTACTTCTTCCACGGTTCCCTTCTCTCTCTCCTCCTCTCTCCCTCCCTCGCTCTCCTCTTACTTTCTCGTAGCGATGGGAACAATTCTTTCCCCGGTGCATCCCAATCCCGCGGAATATTGTTTATTTGTTTGCCTGTGTGTTTAACGCATTCCTTGGTCGATCATGAGACAGCTCGTAGGCGACAAACTGTTTGCTCGACGCGACCAAATCACCCAGTATGTATACAATTTCTTTGTAGAGTTGCGATTCTTTTTTTTTTTGTTTCTTTTGGAAAAGGAATGTTCTTTTCCGAGATTTGGAATAGGGGTGGCGAGATTTCCTCTGCGAAAGCTTAACCACCTGTCAAGTGGTCGGTCTCGTAGTTTCTATTTCTTCAATAGTTACAAATTATTATTATCGAGGTTGATTAACCAATCATGCCACCCCAGACGTTAGTAGTCAACCAGAGTAGAGAAGAGAATTTATCATGTTAATATCTATTTGCATAAACATTCGCTGTCCACTTCCAACTATAAAAATCGTTTGGTGTTAGAGTCTATCCTAAGAAAAACATCCTATAAACAGGAGTCAAGTTCTGTATGGCCGTAAAAAGTTGTGAGATCAAACAAAATACGGGCAAGTTCGTTAGCTTAGAAATACCTCTTACAATACTGAAAAAAGCGTTTGTAAAAATTAGTTTAAGAGAACGCTATTTAATTTTCAGAGAGTTACATGGAGGGCTAAATTATTCAAACTTGGCCGCTACCTAACAACTTTTATGACCACTAATTTCAGAAATAACGGCCAAGTTTGAATAATTTAGCCCTCCATGTAACTCTTTAAAAATTAAATAGCGTTCTTCGAAACTAATTTTTACAAACGCTTTTTCAGTATTGCAAGAGGTACATATCCTGTTTACAGGATGTTTTTCCGGGGATTTTATCAATTTTTCTTGATTGTTTTTTTCATCAGTATTTGTTGCGACTTCGAAGCTAATAAAACGTATACTTATGTATACTATGTTATACTGCTATGTTCTATCCTACGTACCTATTTCGTAATGTTCTTTTTCAATACAGCCCCTTTAAGGATTAAAATTTCAAACTTTGATAATTATTCCTTTGAGTGTCTGTTATGGTGGACCTGTGTAGCAAATTTCAAGCTTGTAGGTCAATGGGAAGTACCCAAAAGGTTTTGATGATCTGTCTGTCAGTCAGTGAGTCAGTGAGAATTTAGCGATTTTTGAGGTCCTATATCTCGGAATCTACTAATATTGGAAGATTAATGTTTTGTCAATATTGAGACATGATAGCATTTAACAAGTGTACGAAATTACACCTCTCCATCGGCCTCCAGTTCCGAGTTTCAAGCCTCTAAAAAACAGCTTAGTTGTTTCGTGTAAAGGGAGTTAGTGCGAGAACTTGGCTGGTGCACGGTAGTGTACCTAGATCTCTCGCATGGTAGAGTGTCGATGCAAACTGACGAACAATTAGTCACAATCAAGCCCTACAGCCGCGAAATAAATGTTTGTCACAGCGGAACAGCTGTTTAAAACGAAAAAAAGCACGTGGTAAAATAGGACCGTTTCGCGACAGGGAGATCTAGTTGCCCCGACATTCTCCCGTTGAAGAGTGGATACCCAACAGCGAATCATTGCTCCCAACGCTACTTTCTCGCGTCTATTTTTCCACCTCATTCCCTTTCCCGTCTTATCTCTCCCTTTCTTGCGAACGTGCGACAGCTCCATCCTCCTCTCACCGAATCATCCCTTCTCTCTTTCTCTCTCTCTTATCTAGGTTCTTCGGCCTCTCCCCTCCACCAACTCGTTATATATCTCTGCCCCACTCTTCCCCTCGCCAACCTTCCCCAAAGCACCGGTTCTTTCCCTCTTCACCGCTCTTACCGCTGAAATGGTGGATAGAACCTATATCGAACGCGGAGCTCTCGTGCACGCTCCTCCACCCACACACATAACACACACACACACACACACAGAGGCTGGCGCAAGAGTATCCTCGCGCGAGCGAGTGTGCGCGAGAGAACTAGCGCTCGTATACGAACGTTGAAGCGCGCGCGCGCGCTCGCTCTCACAGCCCTGTGTACAATCAAACATTGTTCATGATTTAGTCAAATATTGGCGAGATACACAGGTTTGTAGTACCTCTCAATGTATATCTGGCTGTGTATCATGTCGAATAATCCGCGGGAGATTGCACCTCGATTGTCCACCCGTTAACTAAGACTCGTTACGCCGCCGCCGCTCCCGTCTTTTCGGCGGTGAGGCTTGTTTAACTATTGTACCGAGGGCACCCGACCATCCACCTACGCTCCTGGATCGCTGATCATGGGCACCGAGATATCTCCAGAGTTGGGCAAGAATTTTATTCAAATAAAAATATCGAATAATAAGTGGGTTCACAACCCGCTTATAGCTGTAAGTTTATTTTGAATTGAATTTTATTAGTTGAGAGGTTTTCATGTAACACGGATATACATTTTTATGTTACGTTCCATGACTATTTTCAGATTTTTATTTAATACTTGGAAAGAAATTTCGGAAATATTTGCCAAATCAAAAAGACGAGAGTTTCTAATGAATATGGGAGCGGTTGATTTATCCGTTGAAAATTGTAATTTCGGGAAGTTCGGTTGTGGCGCACATGATCGCGGTTATGCTTCTCTCTGTCAGACATCTTGTCACTGATTCCCCACGAACCTTGACTCCTCGCCTTTGCTGGCGACGCGAAATTCACGCTTGCGCAACCATAAATTAACGAAGCTGCAAATTAGCCTGACTAACACCGCATGCACATGTACGCCCCGTGCAAATATCTGCATACAGGCGACGCAATGCAGCCACGCATTTCCTGCGACCCATGGAAACAGGCTGTCGATATCAAAGGGATAAAACTAGCATATCACGTGACCACAATTACCGTAACACCACTATATCCGTTCTGTAACTTTTCGAGTGTGTTCGGACCTTTAATTATTCCAGTAAATACCAGCTAGTACCCTGTTCCGCGGAAAAATTGCTACGGCAAATAGAATCTAACCGCAACCGACTCGCTTATGGTACATAGTAAATGAACGGTCACACAATAAGTATTACAGAAATGTCTGCTCACTATTTCCTACTCCACTCAGCGAACTCCTAGTTCCACAGTGAAACTGATCAACCGTTTTATTAATACAAATATCCACGTTGTTCCGAATAAACCAGATTCATTTCAGAAATTTATTTTGTTGAACAAAGATTATGACTTATCATTTTCTACGAGTACTACATTGTGAAATGGAGTAAACACTATTTCTAGTAAATATTTCATTCTTGTCAGACCTGGTACTTTAATTCAAGTCACCAACAGAATTGACTTATCTTCGTGCATATGACCAATTCACGTAATTGTGCAGAGTGAATGGACACTACAGCTGCGTGCTGTGTAAATTCGTGTAATATAATATCATAAAATATCGTACAGTATCCTACGGTATCATATAATATTTTTAAAATATCAAATAATATGTATAATACAATATATAGGTACATATAATGCAGTATAATGCAATATCATTAGAATATCATACAATATAATACAATATAAAGTGTGATACAATATCGTACATTATCATAAAATATCATACAATATCATGCAATAATACATACATGATCGTAAAGTGTGATACAATATCGTTCAATATCATGCAATAATACATACATGATCGTAAAGTGTGATACAATATCGTACAATACTATAAAATGTCGTTCAATATTATAAACTATCATACAATATCATCTACATTACTCGAATGTGGAGGCAACGTTCGATTCTCGAGCCCACGACGAAATTCTACACAGAAAATGTCTGCCCGTTCGAGTAGCGCGAATTATCGGGATTATCGTGAGCAAATCGTCGATTGAATAATACCAGATAAGTGTTATCGCCTTAACGCCGACACTTAAGTGCGACATACTCATCCCGACTTTTTCCGATCAGGTAGACTCTCCCTGATTTCCGCGCCGATGTTGTGTATGCACGCTCCTAGACAAATGATATCCCGCTATATTTAGTTCATCGAATTTCTGATACCCAGTGTATATCAGAGCTACTACGATGCAAAAGCAATATACATTCAGAATAGAGATTGATTGAGAGTGCATTAAAGAAAGTTTTTATTACCAGGTGAAATAAAATACAACCGTTGTGCAAGTCTATTTTATAGTACGTTCTTCCGCGAATATTAAAGAGGGGGTGTAATTCCGATTTTGATATTATAATTCCTGATACCGTCGGTTCCGGCGGATATTAAAATTCGAACAAACACACGGGTGAAATCATTATTAATAATTCCCGGATTATTTATTTTTAAACAATCACCGCGCGGCCGATCTTCCGACGATAAATAACGAGAATTGCTTTTAGGGTCGGCAACGATTAAAAATAGAAATATTATTTTCCCCGTACTCCGGCCCGGTAATAATAACAAAAAGTTTTGTACCGAGAGAACCGCGTGCGTGTGCGCGCGCGAGAGATCGATTAGCGTCGCGCAGCGAATTTCATTTTAATGGAGTGTAATGGTTTTATGGAAATACGATATAATTCGCGGCACGACAAACATGATAAAAACTGCAAACAATTTTGATACATTTCACGCATTGCGCGGAGCCAACTGGGCCCGTATAATTTTTAATTTCATTTCATCAACGACCTCTCTCTCTCTTTCTCTCTCTGTACATCATCAGGGAAAATAATGCATCGTGGAGAACATCGCGAGGATAATTATGCGAATGATGTTTCACATTAATAAATCGCACGTTCCCGATTTCATCGTTTTTCGGAATTGACGGATTTTTTCGCGGATGTTTATTGAAAATAAAAAACATAGAAATTTATATTCTTCGTTAATACGTTTAATAGGTTGAAAATAATATAACAGTATTTTGAAATCCGTCTAATCTCTTTGCGGGCAACATGATTCTTTGATTTTTTTTAGAAAGAACTGACGGAGGATAGGGACGAACGGATTTGTACCGGCGAATGTTATTCCAATTCTGTGTTCCATGCGTGACATAATACCAGCGTCGCCCCTTTTAATTAACGCTACTACAATTAACCAACGCTCTCTCGGATGGGACAAATATTTGAGGCACGGTTACTTACCTCTATTGGCCATCCTCTTCACTACAAATTTCCCTGTATCTGCTCGAAATCCACCGTTTAGTTTCTTTTCGTTTCCTACGGTCCCATTGGCCGGCCACGAAACCCGTGTTAATAGTGTTAACCCTTCGCTGCATAGTGTTCCATATCTGATACAGTTAACAAATTTGGTATATGTATAGTAAACTAATAATGTCTTTTCTTACTATGTTCAGTTATGATTATTTCTCTAAATATGTTGTTTTAATTCTTTCCAATATTTTTCCTTTAACGTATGAGGGATACGTTCCTCAGGGTGAAAATTCATCCATTCACCTTATTCACATATTGTAAAACGATTGATATCTTACTGTCTGTGTTGCAAAATCTATATCTTTGAAATGTCACACTATAATTCAAGCATAATTCGTCGATTTAAAATCTGAAGTAAAAAAGAGTGAAAGATTATTCTAGGATATCTTATGCGACTATGTCTGAGGAGCGTATGAGGGTTAAATAAAACACAAAAACTGAGCCTGTTTCAATGTTTTCATCCGAAATAACAAAAGATCAGCAGCGAAGAGTTAGAGCCTGTTCACACACGGCGGAAACCGCGCGTTTTCGTAACCGCGCGCGGACGTAATTACATTAGCGTCAATGCATTCGTTCACACGTGACCGCGCGGTCGAACTATCAAAAACAAAAATTGCGCGGTCGAAAACGCGCGGTTTCCGCCGTGTCTGAACAGGCCCTTAACGTTTGTTGGGAAAAGTGAATAATTAGACCGGAAGAGAGTACAGAAGAAGACACCCCTTTTCGAGAAGCGCTTCTCCTCCGTGAATATTTCGTTCCCGTTCATGCTCCGGTAATTCCTTCGGCAGGGTAAGGATTAACCCAGCCGCGATTCCTCGATACGGTATATGTATTTCGAAAAGGCAAAGTCTACGGGAGGGATGTGTCGGGGTGGTATCTGCAGCTCGGTTTGCAGTCCGCGCGTGTCCGGCGAATCCACGGCGGCTTAAGCTGGCACCACCGGGGTTTGCTTAGGTGCGGCCGAGAAATTGAAATTTTCGTAAACGGATTAAGGGGTCCGGCCGCACGACAAACTCCTTGTTAATTAGAATGTAATCCTGGTCTTAATGGGACATTCGCTAATAAAATCAGTTGGACGTTGCCATTGCTCTACGCCCGGGTACCGGCTTGCTTCGGCCTGATACGGGAGGCGCGCGGCTCTCGTCTCAGACATCGGGGGCCAATTTCGTCCCATGGAAATTGAAACTGTCTGGAGGATCGGTCGATCCCGAGCGTGCTAAGGGATGATTGTACGGGGAGGATTAAATCAAACTGCATTGTAGATTGCTGGGGGCGTGATGGGAGGATGATATAGTAGATTCTTCAAACATAAATAATAGAGAAACGGTCAAATTCATTTCATCCCTTAATAGTTTTTTACACCTGAAAATAACGTATCGATATTTTTTTAGTATTTTCCCTGGCTTATACCTAGCCAATTTCTTTGTAAGTGGATAAAAATCCGTGGTCCAGTTCTGAACATGTGCACAGTGTACAACCAACCCATGGTTCTTGGCAGACCCAGTCGAGACCTTAAGACCATATACATATGTATACTTATAGACACGGTGCAGATAATTTGGCCTATGGCAAAGATCATGGTAATGCGTGACGTCACAGCACGTCACAGTTTCGAAAGATGTACAAGCTATGCCCATCGACAGCGCCCAACAGCGCCTATGCTTGGTTTATGACGGTGAGGGGGGTATACCCGGAAAGAATGGACAGGATAATTTCAAAGAATTTCGCATTTTATCATGAAACAATCATTATATATAATCATTATATATTTCCGATACAAATGTTTATTCTATACTTTTTTTAAAATTATTATTAAGCTATTACAATGAAGTATGAATTAATAATAGTATTATACAGGGTGTCTCAAAATTCCTTCAACATCCTGAAATGGGAGGTTCCTGAGATCAATTGAAGCGATATTTTCCTTCACAAAAATGACGTCCGCGCCTTTGTTTAGGAGTTATTAACGAAAACCTCAGAGCGCGGCTACAGCGAATGGAGTCCGACTCGGCGACAGGTCCCGCTTAGCGTGAAGTCGCCGTTGGCCGAGCTAGAATCAATCCGCTGTAGCCGCGCTGTGAGTGGTCCGTGTTTCTCGTGATTAACTCCTAAACAATGCCGTGGACGTCATTTTTGCAAAGGAAAATGTCACTTCAAATGATCTCAGGAACCTCCCATTTACGGATGTTGAAAGAATTTTGAGACACCCTGTATATTAATAACCATTAACTACATATAGGAATCGATATTTGATTCAGAAGATTAACAACTTTAAATAAAATTCACACGGACTAAAAAGACTTGTTCAGGTTATGGTATACATGTAACGTGTAATGGGTAGTGTCGGCGTCGGGGTATAGCGTGTCAGCCATTTTGAAATTATCTTAAGAACTATTTTGTGACGTCACATTTTACCACGATCTTTGTTACGCTCAATTCTCGGCTTTCCTATACATGTACTATACCTATGCCGTGTCTATAAGTACAGTATGTATATGTATTGTCTAAGGTCGAGACGGGCCTAAGAGGGCTGAAAGTATCCCGGACCCCGGATCCCCTTTGGGATTGAGAGTGCTGCTGATTTCTCCCGTTGGATAACGCGAGAGCCCGAAGGAACGGGAATCGATTCTGCCTCTATTTGATTATCGGGAGAGTTACGTAACACGAGGCTCTGTAATCTCGTGTCGTAAGTCCCGTTGTAATTTTCCCATACGTCTCGGTCGCGCATCACCATCACGCATGACGTCACGTCTAACAACGAGCGATTCGTGCGCGTTCTCTCGAGTGTGCTTCAGAATCTTCGACGAAACTTTCTCAAGGATCGAGGGGGTTTAGGCGGGAAGAAGGGAGTCGCGTTACTTTCCTGGAAAATGTTACGCAGGTGAAATGGAGTTGTGGAGATAGTCGAAGAGGGAACGTTGTTGGCTGCTTCGGCTTTTCTGGACAGACGAGGGGGAAGTTGGCGTGGGTGGAGATGCTGAGACAAAAGAGGATCATCCCAGGCGAAGAGGAAACAAGCCGAGAGTCGACCGAGAACACGGTGCAAGCAATTATACATAGATTGGGAAATGATTTAACGGCGCTGGCGAACGGGACTCGCTGGGACCGAGGGACGGAGAACACGATGAGGATACATTGGCAGACAAAATTCGTCGAATAATCGTCCATGAAGTTGAAATAGGGCTTCTTGGTGGGTCGGAGTTTTACGGCGATGCTATCTTTCATGGTGCCGTCGCGCGGCTCGCGTAATCTGGGTAACTCTGAACAATTCTGTTTATTTATTCAGAGATGACAAACACCGCTTGCACACCGAGGGCACTGTAAATTAAGCGCGCCGGAGATATTTCGCTGGCTATTAAAAAGATTCAATTAACCGGCTGAGATGCCCCGATGAGAATCACCAGGAGTGGTTAAGAATGTCCAAGGAATTTGTTATGGAACGAGGAAATCCGTTGCAAATATTTCGTTCTGTTTTTCGCTATTTTCTAACTAATAATTATTTTATAAATTGTTCTCGAATATCGTTTGATCCATCCTCTTTCTACCATCGTCGAGCCCCACTTTGATCACGACGAGTTTTCTTCAACTACGCGAAACTCCTTTTCTTTTTTAGGTCTTTCTCGTTTTCTCTCCTCATGCAATCCGCCCGTTTCATCCACGTAGTTTCCTCCTTTGATCTTAATGAATCTTCTTCTTGAGTTGCGTCGAATTCCCCGTTTGAACGGTGAACCCTTTTGAAGTGATTCCGTGGAACAGCGATCCCATAAACATAGTATGTAGCAGGCCAGAGAAGAGAGAATAGTAGGAGGACGACGAAGAAGAGGACTATGGCACAGAGAACGGAGAACAAGAAGAAAATGTCTGTAAAAATCATGGATGAGTCTAGGTAACATAGAATTACAGTGGACAGAAAGAAAAAGTGACTCCCTGGACCAGCGATCCCCTAAACGCATCAGGCCAGAGAGAAGAGAAGTTTCTCAGAGTATCACCACAGCATCGGTATTAGACCAGAGAAGATAGAAGAGTCGCAGAGAAGATAGAAGAGTCGCAGAGAACGAAGAAAAGTAGGCTTGTGACACAGAGAATGAAGAACCAGAGAACACAGAACCACGTCGAACAGGAAGAAAGAGGAAGAAAGAGCGATTTTCTAATCGTGCCAGGCTAGAGAGAAGAGAAAAGCCCCGGAGGATCGCAACACAGACAGCTTGAGAAAATGTCTGGAGCAAAGTGATGACGACGATTGCGGAGAAAGTGGAGGCTACGGTGAAAACGGTCGAAGAAAAGAAGCGATCCCCTAAACAGAGTAGCAGAGAAGGGAAGAGGACGACAAGTAGGCAGGCGGCTGGGAGAATGACACAGAGAACGGCGAACAAGAAGAAAATGTCGGCGAAAAAACGAAGTGGCGGAAGTAGAAGAGGGGAGAAGAAACGCTGAGAAGTTTCGGACTGGATAGAGGAGGGATGGAGAGGAAGAGGGGTGAAAGACAGAGAAAAACCGAAGAGGACGAGGGGTTTTGGGAGGAAGGGGAGGGAAGGGGGAGAGGTGAAGACGCGGCTGCTGACGCGTGTGGGAGCGGCTATCAGTGAATATGAGCGCGTTTATCAGCGTGGGGGTACCGCGTCGGCCATGTTGAGCCTGCGTTCTGGTTCTCTCTCCCACTCTCCTCAGGCTATCTTGGTTGCTCCGGCACTCTCTTCAACGTCCTTTCTCTGTTCGCTAGCCATGCTTTCCCCCTTTCGACAGGTTCTCCGCGTCTCGTTCCCGCGTGGTCTGCTCGTGTTTCGTTGTCCCGGTCCCACGTTCGCAGCCGCCTCCGAACGGCGTTTTCTCTCTTTCCTCCGGGCTGCGACTGGCCTACTCTGGCTTATGGTTGGCTGGTCGGTCCTCTCTTTCCAACGAAGGCGCGTCAATACCTCGGCCAAGCGTGCTTTGCACCCCGCGAAGTCTCGTGGGCCGCGTTCGCTCGGGCCAACCAGAAGGCAAGCTGATACCCAGGCGTAGCGATGGCAACGCTTTCCTCGCTCGACCAACGCCGCCGCCGCTGCCGCCGTCGCTGCCGCCGCCGCCGCCGGGTAACAGAGAGACTCGTTCTCTCTCTCTCTTTCTCTCTCTCTCTCGCTGCTCTGCTACTTACCCCTCTCACCCCTCCCCTTAGAAAATCATGGGAAACGAAGGAGACCCGCGTGCAGAGGAGACCAACCCTCCAGGTCGCGATTAGAACGTTCACTGGGCTACCGGGAAAACTTGCCCGATCGAAAGCGACCGGGCGAGATATGTCCCGATAACTCCGCTTCAGGTGTTCGCTGGATGTATAGCAAAAGCTCCAGAAGTTTTTGCCCAGGTTCGGCCCGAGATGTGGACCATAGCTGGGATTGTTGGGTACCCAGGTTTTGTTTGATGTGGCCCCAATGCTGCACAAACGATTCTGGAAGTACACGGTTTCGATAAACAGGGAAATTCACCGGGAGAGGGTTAGGAGATTACAGTTTATAAGGGGATTGGGTGATCAGGATTGTACTGGGAACAAGGTTCACACGATTTCAATATAATACTAATGTAATCAATGTAATATCTTCACTGGTTTAACATCAGAGCTGTAATAATTACTGTTACACAAAATGGTAGATAGATCTGATATCATTATTTTCATAAGGCAACGCTTGCTTGCCAATCTTCAGACGTTCCCAGGTTTCTTGTTCGAGGAAATTGTGAAAGTGGCTGCCTGAATCAGCTTCGCGAAGGCGACACGACGACGCCGTTTCGGCGTTGCGGCGAGATGCACCGGCCTATGAAATATTAAAACACCCCGTGAGACAGGGGTTACGCTCAAGCCTCTCGCTCAAATGAATTCCAGTCCGAAGCCGCCTTGGCGAATTGACTATCGCGACGAATAGTTCCGCTTGCGTTTTTCACGTTATTCTGTGCACCACTGAATTAATAATGTTTCTCTTAATAAATAATTCTATAGACAATGAAAGTCAGCTTTCTCTTGAAATATGAAAATTGACATTTGCACAAAGGTTCTCAGTCTATTTAACATGTACGTTGTTACGGAAAGTTAAGTCTATGTATTTATTTGAAAACAATTTACGTACTTATTAAATAAAGATTTACGACTACGTATTCATTAAAAAATTTTTTAATAATAATTTAACTCAAAGAACTGGTTAGCAAAGCTACGATTCTTTTTCCAGGAATAAATAATTCGTGACCGAAAGGGTTAATTTTTTTAATATCTACATCTGATTAAAACTAAGCTCATTTTTATTTTTTCAAAAACAACAATTCATGTGTAGAGGTCGGAAGGTGAAATTTTTAGTATTTTTCTTATGTTGGGTGCTCGTTTTTTGAATTTTGTGAGTTCGGGAAAGCTGTTGCGCTATTGTTCGACCGTTGAAACGGGTGGATTTCAATCAGTGGAACGTTTGGTGCTTTATTTTTGAAAAATTTCATGGGAATGCGTACGCAGTCGCGTAATTTCCTCGATTGGAACGACAATCGGGTTCCGGGCCCGGGGGCACAAAATTGAAAACGTGGTTTCGATGCTCGGCCGATTGATCACGGCCGCATTATGCGTGAAAAGGATTCCCTTGTATTGATAAAAGTAGGATCATTGTGGGCTGCATGTAATCAAGCCGTCGCGTCCCGTCGCGCGTCGCGCGAAACTATTTAATTCGCTGACGATCGATGGAAATTGAACGGCGCGAGTCACTGCGATTTCGCCGATTATTTGCGGATACATCGACGACCAGGATTTTATGCCAATCGGCCATTGTTGGTCGAACAGACGCTTTATCGAGATAATAAGAAATTGCCATAAATCATTCAATTCTTTTGATTGCTGTCCAGCTTTTTTTCACAAATCGAATCAAATTCATCTTGAAAACGACTCGAAGGTAATGCAATGTCATTTTGTCGCTTTTCGAAAAAAAATCTTCAAGGGATTTAATCAAATCTCATGCGATCTGCTTTATCCAGTATTGGAGAATTCAACTGAGCAATAATTTGTTAGTAGACCGCGAATTTTTAGCAAACTAATTCTAGCTCTAGCTTCAAAGCAAGTTCAATTCGTATAGTAAATGTTCCTTTCTGTCGATCGTATATCTAGATGCACTATACCGTGTACCAGCCAAATTCTCGCATTATCACATTTTACACGAAACAACTTAGCCGTTTTTTAGAGGCTTGTAACTCGGTACTGGAGGCAGATGGAGAGATGTAATTTCGTACACTTGGACGGGGGGGGGGGGGGGGGGTTGTACCGGGGTCAACAGTTGACCGAACCGCAGCGAAACAACCCTTGTCCACGTGGCTCTGTAAAGTGTTAATAAACCGATTGATTAAAACAAACGCTTCTAAACGGGTCGCTTCTAATTTCTCTGAAACGATCCGCGCAGTGACGATTTACATAAAGCTCCGCAGAGCGTGCAATGATGCGAGCTCAAAGCTACTATCTAACTCGCTATTATCTATCTAACTCGCCGACAGCGTTACAACGGCCCTGCCCCTTCGAAACAGCAGCGGTACCAAAAACAAAAGAGAAAACGGAAAGAGTGGTGCAAAAAACCGTAAAAGAGCCGGCCGGTTCCGAATGTGTCTCGGTCCAATATTTGCCCGCGATGCAGAACGTTACAAGTCTAACGCGAAATCAGCAGCCCCGGCCGATTTACAAAACCGGCCGCAACGGGATCCGATCGAAAATCACAGGGAGGTTTGGCGGGTGGTGGGGGCTGTATTCCGCTAAAGCTGGCAAACGATCATCGCTCGGGGACGGCTGTTTAGATTTACCAATAACAAACAGCCGGGAATCATCGGACACCGTCCTCGCATTACAGAGCTTGTATGTAACAAACCGTGAACGCGGGGGATGGAGATAGGGGGGGGGGGGGAGGACCATGAGCGAGAGACCGCTCGTGTTTTCCACCCCCGTGTCCTCCCCATTCCATTCCCCCTTCCGCCTCCCCCAGTTTTGATCGCTTTGAACGATCCGGGCTTGATGTCCAGACCCTGTAACAGAAGGAATTGTACCGCGGCAGGAGGCGAGCGGGGGTTTAAAACAATCGACAAATTGTCGCCCCATGGGTTAATCGCATTATGGATAATAGCGTATAATTAAGCGGCTCCCCGGCAAGCTAGCCACGGCCGCGAGAACGAACATGTGTGGTCGCCTTTAGTCCCATCACACCTGATTTCTCACCCCTCGCGATTTTTAACGTGGGGCGATAGCTGCTCGATCGACCTGCCGATGGAAAAATGGCGAGAAAGTGGATTACGGATTACGTCCGTCACGGCTGTCGGAGATTTCACGGGTGCTACGGTGGGGGAATCGGGAACCGGTGCTCCGGGTCGGGGCTCCTCTGAGTGAACAATTTTCCTCCCAAGTCTAATATAATTAGCCAAATACAGCAAGAGAGCCAAATAAAAATTGTATTCTTGTCTCAATTATCCTATTAAGTTGAAAGTGTAATTACATTTGATGTCCTTAAATATTTTTAACATGTCCACAACTTGAAATTGTACGTGCACATTTTTGTCATCTAGGTGCACGGTAGTGCACCAGCCAAGTTCTCACACTACCTCCTTTTACACGAAACAACTAAGCCGTTTTCTAGAGGCTTGTAACTCGGAACTGGAGGCCGATAGAGAGATGTAATTTCGTACAGTTGTTAAATGCTATCATGTCTCAATATTGACAAAACATTATGCTTCCAACATTAAAAGGTTCCGAGATATAGGACCTCAAAAATCGCTAAATTCTCACTGACTCACTGACTGACAGACAGATCATCAAAACCTTTTGGGTACTTCCCATTGACCTACAAGCTTGAAATTTGCTACACAGGTCCACCATAACAGACACTCAAAGGAATAATTATCAAAGTTTGAAATTTCACACCTTAGAAGGGTTGTATTGAAAAAAAAAACATTACAAAATAGGTACGTAGGGGAGAAATAGAAGGATAACACACGTAAATATACGTTTTACATATTAGCTTCGAAGTCGCAACAAATCCTGATGAAAAAAACAATTAACAAAAATTGATAAAATCCCAGGAAAAATATCCTGTAAACAAGATATGTATCTCTTGCAATACTGAAAAAGCGTTTGTAAAAATTAGCTTAAAAGAACGCTATTTAGTTTTTAAAGAGTTACATGGAGGACTAAATTATTCAAACTTGGCCGCTACCTACTTACCGCTAACTTTTATGGCCATTGGTTTAAAAAATAACGGCCGAGTTTGAATAATGTAGCCCTCCATGTAACTTTTTAAACGAACTGCCATAAAAGGTGTTAGGTAGCGGGCAAGTTTGTATAAATTAGTTCTCCATGTAACTCTTTAAAAATTAAATAGCGTTCTTTTAAAGTAATTTTTACAAACGCTTTTTTCAGCATTATAGAGGTATTTCTAAGCTAACAAAGTAGCCCGTATTTTGTTTGATCTCCCACCTTTTTAGGGCCATGCAGAATAACTTGGCTTCTGTTTACAGGATGTTTTTCTTGGGATTCGATTTACTAATAATGATCAAACCCGGAGTTGACAACAGGGCAATTTGAACCTCTTCGAAAAAAGTAATGATGGTGGCTAAGCCGAGTCCTGCACCCCTGGCATCCCCGTCAACAGGAAACAAATAACGAGATCATTGCTCACGCGGAAAACTGTTCCCGTATGTATATGCAAGTTGGCCAAACAGGGGCGATCGCTGCGATTCGGTGGATTCTGAATGCTCGGTTCCACTAAATGCTGCTATATTCCTGCTAATTCCCTGGGCCAATCCCCCTCGCACCCCTTCTTTTCCCTGGACTCATCCGCGATCAACCCTGACCCACCGTATGTGCGAGTACCACGTTCCGTCTTCGACACGCTCGATTTCACCGGACCCGCTGCCATTCGGGAAATAAAACCGTTTGTTGTGATTGTTGGTGGCGTGAGGGTTGGACGCGCCGCCACCCTTTGCTGCGGACTGGGAAATCTGTGGATGACTAACTGAACTGTGATGAAGCTGTGCACTGCCAGACAGCCCTTAACCTATCTGTATATTCACAACCCGTTGCATTGTTGTATTGTTTTTGTTGCCAGATTGTGCCGATTTTATGCATCGAAAATAATTTTTTGTCTAATTCTTGGTTAGTCAAATAGAAAATTTTAAAGACATTAGACGAATAATCTTAGATCCACTAGACAGTGGATTTGATCAGTGTAATAGTAAGAATTTTAGTGTGATTGAAAATAGTAAATACATTTTGGATAATCATTAGAAATTTCGTGTTACTTATGAAATTGTGAATTACAAATTTCTATTTTGCTTCAGTTCGGTTGGATCCAGGTAGAAAATTTTTATTTTGCATAAAAATCCCCTGTTTGGTTATAAAAGATTGATTATGAAATGATCGAAGTGACCATTCTCACTGACAAATTCCGGCCATGAACGTCAGAAAACTGTACCTTCTCAGAGCTGTTCAATCCTAAAGCGGAGGTTCGTGCAAGGGTTGTGATAGATTTCGGTGATGGTCGAGGCGCCGAAAAGCACAAGGATCGACAACAATGATCGAAAAGGCCGCGATTAACAGACCTGTTCGCCGCGTCACAGAGACATCTTCGTAAACAGGCTGCGATGAATTTCGGGGGGCTGGCGACTGCGGCGAGGGTGTTCAATGGGGATCCGGCTTAAGATCGCACCGTTTAACACCGGAGCCCCGGAGAGCCACCCCTGCGGCGCGACACCCGTCAATAAAACACCCCATGAAATGCTAACTATACGCGTTGCGGCCTGCACCCCTTCGGGCCACGCACTTACACCCCCCATAGACGGGGGGCTGTCGTTTGTTCTGCGTGAACGGCTGATCGATATGCACGGAACATCCTGATCGATAATGTATTCGATGAACCGACGGATTTGTGAGAAAAATTAGTGTGGGTAATTTTGAATATTTACTACAACTACAAAAAGTGTTCGTATGTCCTTTAAAGTAGAATAAGTTTCTTATAATTGTACCAAATGACATGCTTTTTTATAATCAATTAGAAGTACTGGTTTATACGAAGTGATATGCAACAAAGATTTTCCAAAAATTACAATTTACAAGGACAATTTTTATTTTGCATAAAGATCCTCAATAACGAAAACTAGTTCTTCCAGTCTCTTTTATTTGAGTATTATTATCAGTCTATTAAACAAATTGAGAAAGAAAATAAATTTATAGTTCACTCCGGTTCGTTACAATTCAGGTGGACATATCTTTGTTCTGGATCTTTATGCAAAAATCGTCTATCCGAATTGCAATCTTTTACATGTCCGGCGCAGGTAAAGAGGGGGGACAAGTTTTAATCTGGCAATACTGTGTTATAGCCGGTCAGCGAACGCTTTGCGCAACTACCGTGAACATCTCTGTCGCACACGTCGAGGCATTACCTCGCTCGTTACGTCCGACGGACGAGCATGTTTTCTCTGGCATAAAATTCGGGCCACAGTCGCGCGTCGCGTCGGTGCCGTGTCGCCGGGCGACGAATTAAAACGGGCCGCGTGCTATTGATTAGGAATAATTACCGTTAACGAGCGCGATTAAAAGCCCGGGAATACGGTCGCGTCGTTATTAAATGTAAACACAACCATGTTTTTAACGATCGTTCCCCGCTGATTTCGAGTTCTGAATCCCCGGCCCCGGTACGCTCTCGCTCTAAATAATCATCGGAACTTCCCGCGTCCGGATTATTTTAACCGGTCGAAATGCGCCAGGTCTGTTTGCCTCGCGCGCATAAATTACCGAATGGAGTAAAATCGAGCGATTCCGGCCCCGCGGAGCCGCACAATTTCGTCGCATCGGTCCGGCATAATGTCGCCCGCGACAATTATTATCTACAAAACGCAGCGCAGCGCCGCACCGCGCCGCACCGCGCCGCACAGTGCCTGTCAGTATGGCTCTCGGTAGCTGTTCATCAGTTAAAAAATGAATTTTCAAAAAAAAATTTCAGCAACGTCTCCTCTGAAAGATCCTGCAAAGTTTTCGTCCCGACTAACCTCTGGTCCGAAATTATGATAGTCGAAAGATGGTCTTGCGTGACACGCAATTCCGCGGCGTTTCGCGTTGCAACGGCTCTTAAGAATGTAAAGACCTAACCCAAACCTATCTTATGAATTTTTTATATTATTCATTTCTATTTGAGAGATCACAGTAACAGCAACGCAGTATAGCATCACAGCAGATTTTCCATATTGAAAACCTGTATTTTACTTTTGTTAAGAGGAATTATTCTTTCCCTAAGAATCTCATTTGGACTATTACGAACATTTTTAAAAAATTATAAGCCAAATCGGTCCAGCCGTTCTCAAGTGATGCGCTTAGCAACGAACAGAATTTAATTTTTATTTAAATAGATTGCAATTCCCAGATTTTTATTTTTATTGTCAAGTTGCTCCTTCCAGATTTTTATTTTTAATTGTGAAAATTTCTTCCCCCAATATACTTGTTCTTGTTGTAAAATTGCTTTCCCAGACTTTCATTTTTATTGCAACATTTCTTCCCCCACATATTTACTTTTACCGCGAAGACTCTTCTTCCAGATTTCTTCTATTTTTAACAATAGTCACGACGATTCTTCTGTTGTCACGTCCTGAAATGATAATTCTGAACTTTGATAGTGTCGGATCGCAGCATAATGCAAAATTGGCGTGTGAGTGAACGTGTTAAACAGATATTACGCGTGGTGAAATACAAATTTAACAGTCAACAGCATCAGCATTAGCCACGTGAGATTTCTATTTAATCTTTTACTTAACAAATTAGTTTAGCGAATGACAAATTTGCATAAACATCCACTAACAATTTAGAGTACACCCACGCGTATTGGTGAAACGGTTGCAGCTGCATTGATACCTTTGTCACCAAATATTTAAATGGCAGCCGATGTCGAACACACAGTTCGTTAATAGGATACGCTTTAATTTGTCATTAATAAGCGATTGGAAGATTGTCATAAATTAATTCAGCGAATAATTCGTAGGTCACCGAATGCAGCGTTTAGCTCCATTCATCTATAATGAAGTACAAAGGGCAAGCCGAACAATAACCGTGTCGTAGGGGCGTATCCATGGGGTGGCTCGGCTCGAGAAGCCCAACAGAGTCCCATTAGAATCATTTAGCGTTGTAATGCGTGCGATCGTTTATGGTTCCACGGACAACCGAGAATTCTTATAGTTACTTTGCTAACACAGTTGGGCAAAATTTTTTATTTAAATACAACAAATTCTGTCTAAAATCGCAAGGGGCCATATCATCACCTTCGTCCACGATTCAGAGGAGTAGGAATGTTGCAATGAAAATTCTTTGAAAAAATTTCCTCTGTCATTGGGAATTTTCCTTTCGGGTTATTACACTAATCGAAGCGTGTTTCAGAAATGCGCAACGGGATTGCGCAAACAGTTGAGCTGCGCCCGCATTCGGTCGGTGTCCCCGCGACGTGCCGGACAGTGGAGAGTGTGGATTTACGAGACAATGATCAAGAGATGATCGTGGTCCACTACAATTACGGAAATGGTTACTCGTGGCAATCAAGTTAACTGGCAAATTGCGATCGATCGTCGTTTAGTCGCGCAAGGAACTGCACCGTAAACAAACGACGATCTCGAAGACACCCCCCAACTTAAATATCTTTTTATTACCACGCTTATATTACCTTGCCCTGTCGTGTTAAATCTAGTAATCGAATTTTAAACCACTTTCCGATGAGCTAGAGACGCGAAACTTTAAACATAGCTCAGAACTGGACCACAATGAAATATTAAAAGAATTTTTTTTAAATACCTGAGAATCGAACCCGGGCCTTACTAAATACGATCAGTGGTAAAGACTGAGAAGTAGAAAATAAGAAATATATATAAAAAAAACTTTTTAAACACCACGCTTATATTAGAATGCACTAAAAAGGAGAAAATAATATTTTTCGATATTAGTGACTATAAATAAGCGTGGAGCGTCCACGGAGATTACGTTAATATAGTTTGGCGCTCCACGCTGTTATTTATAGTCACTAATATCGAAAAATATTTTTTTTCCTGTTTAGTGCATTCTAATACAAGCGTGGTTTTTAAAAAGTTTTATATATATCTATATATTTTTTTTAATAAATTGATCCGCGGATAACATCGATCCTGAAGCTGCGAGTGGCTCTGGGTCTTTCGAAAAAAATGGCAAGTTGTGCGTGCATAAACGATTATTTTGGTTGAGATCAATCATCGTAGATGTGCACGAAGCAGAGAACAGTCTCTAGTCTCTACGATTGACAATGCAGCGGCGAAACGTGCCTCGCGGAATAACGCGTGGATTTATACGAGGATAACCAGGGGATGACCATGGTCAGCAATCATTACGCCGATGGTCACTCGGACGGATTACGATCGGCAGCAGCCAAATGCGATCGATTCGGCTCAGGGATGGACCTACGGGTACGATAGCTTTAGATTAGCTTCTATTCTCATGATTGGAACCATTGCCGCGTCGGTTCATTTATTTCGCGAACGAAGATTCGAACAATTCAATCGTTCACTTGATGTATGCAGGGTACAACAAAAATTTAATAAAGTAAACGATTCAAACAACAATTTTTAAGACTTCTCCAGGTCATTTGGAGAAACTTTTTCCTTTGCGAAAATGTTCTCCGTGGCCTAGTTATGGAGTTATTAATAAATAACGCAAACGGATCAGGGCACGGCTACGTGGGCCGGCCGGCTCCCGGGGCCTGTTGCCGAGGCAATGAGGTATTGGGCCGCGTTTTTTCTTAATAACTCCGTAACGAAGTCGCATAGAACATCTTCGCAAAGGAAAGAGTTATTTTAGACGACCTTGTGCACCATCCCCTGAAGAAAAAAACTGGAAACAGATAAAATTGGTTGATTAACTTAGTATTTCCGTGTTTATTGTTAGTAACTCCACAGCGACGCCGTGTAGAACATTTTTGCAAAGGAAAGAGTTACTTGAGACGATCTTGTGCATCATCCTCTGAAGAGAGAAACTGGGAACAGGTAAAATTGGTAGATTAATTTACCATGATCCAGGTTCCCAAGATGAATTCGAGACACGGTACGCTGTTTCTGTTACGGAAAATTAAGTAGTGTATAAACGTGTGGCTTCGGCCATTCAAATCATGCAGCGTCAGGCAGAGAGCGTTATCGGAGCATGGCCACGTCCATCCGAGCGTTTCCTCGTTGCGGGACGGAATCTATCATCGAAGAAGTGACCGCAACGTCAGGGATGCTTGATGGATGAGCGGTGATTAATTATATAATGTCCACCCCTCATCTCTCCCCGCCGCAACAGCTCCTCCGTTCGGTTCTCCCGATAGTAAACACCGGAGACGATTCTCCGCCTGCCTCCGTTGTGCGTTGTCTCCGCTCGCCCAAGAACGGGACTCGTGGAATTGACGTATTAATTTTCTAAAGTGGATACACGGTGCGTCGTGTATCATCGATGCGACGCCGGATCCCCGGGATCCTTGTTAATTCCGATAATGGAGGCCGCCCGGAGGATTTTTGCGCTGGCTCGATCCGGTTCTCTAGGATCTAGCTTTAAACAAAGAATGTAACAGTTTGCTCCACAAATTTATCCGATCGAAATCAGCAACGGAAACGTTTTTATTACAGAATTTAAATGATATGTTTTAATTAAGAAATCCATGAATATTGTTGCGTTGTTCTCAACGTAAAAAAACTATCAAGGGGTGAAATGAATATTCATTTAACAACTGGTTCCCACAATCGATCAACAATATTTTTATTTTTCATAAAGCTGTCTAATCGTCATCAAACTATTGAAATTGTTGAAGGTGAAATGCGAATTTGACTTTGGCGTAGTGCTACATATATTATCTTTATTCTTCTATACAGGTTGTTTCGTTTAAAACAGGACACCTAGGTATCTCCTCCAATCAGAACGATCAGAAACAAATTTATTGAAATTTAGATAGGACACCGTCTGTCGGGTCAGCTAGTTTCCCATAAAAATTCACGGTCTACTTATCGTTTATGGTGGAACGAATGCTGTTGACATTTCGAAAAGTGGAGGTAGCAGTCTGCTATGCCCGACGATATCTTGTAATCGATAACTGGACAGAGTATAGTAGTTTTTCGAGGTTCGGAATGGAGCTGTAGCATCGTCGGTTATTGACGTCGGCACAGCTTCCGGTCCAGCGTGGATCGTGGCGGCCATTAAACGGGAATAACTGGAACCGTTCGACGCTCCGTTTTGTTTGTCAATGTATTTCGGTAAATAAATAATACCTTTGTGTAACGAACATCGATACGAGCGCTTGTTTGCGCCGGAAAACGCAGCACTCCCGCGGTTTCGATTAGAAAAGGGTGGTTTCGGTGACGTTGCTCGACGTCTTCCGGCACGTTTCCTCCCTACCAAATTACCAAAAAAAAAATTACACAACGAAAACCAACGATACATTTTTCCCATCCCACAGATACCTTTTTTTCAATCGATAAGATATTAATTTTACATGAAACCTTAATATTTGACCAATATATTAAGATTTGTAATTTTATAATAGAAATTCAATTAAACCACTTTAACAAATCATTTTTAAATACAAATTCAATAGTATTAAATTTTTCATATTAATTTAATATTAGTCTCAATAATAATACAAAACACCGCACTAATCATATGGAAAATCTGTCCCGGTAAAATCAGTTGGATTTTTCATATGTTGTAGCTTATGATCTACTGAACAAAAGATGTAATGGGTACCTTGTATTAGTAATGGGTTAGGTTAGGTTAGGTTAGCTTATTAGTAATGGGAAAACCTTCCCGAAGAAACGTCGCGTCTCACGGTACAAACCGCAGCTTTCTACGTTCTGCCTCCGCAATTTGTGCTGTACAGACAGATCAAATACGACTTTTTCGCCCTCGTTTGGGCACGTTTCTGCTTATAACTTTTCACTGGTAGCATCTATATTCAATTTGAGGTGCTCATTGGATTTAACTCGCCGAGTTCTTTCAAATGGCCTCTGAGCCGATCCTGTAAGTTGCACAGTTTACGAGTTATAACACAAACAGTGTGCGTTTTTCTTAAACTGTTTAGTGTACCGACTTCTTAAACAGCTGTAGCCTGTCAATGGTAGGTTTTAGGAAAAACCTGAGACCACCTTGGCGATTGGAAATTTAATTACGTTAATAATCAACCAGGATTTGCTTTTGCACGTGGACAAAATCGCGGGTACAGCTTGTATTACATAATTTCTGAATTTCTTTTCGGATTCGTTCTATTAATGTTGCACGAGAACTATAACATCAGATATTATAATTAATAATTAATATTGAATTATCGTATACTGTACTACATTGCGAGCGATAGAGTTAAGAAAAATCTAGATAATTCACAATATAATATGCGAGCGAAAAATTAAATGAAACATCCGTTGAAATTCATTCATCACCGAAGAATGTAAAAGATAGTCGAGAAGAAATTGATGAAATATTGATGTACAATAGACTGGTAACTAATACCTGGGAGGATGTGTAAAGCAAGATGATCCAGCCAGGAGGATGATTTGAACCAATCGAAGATAATATACCCGATCAAGCGCAGAAGTTAAGAAGAAAAGCGATTACACGCACACCTCGTGAAGATTAAGCTTAGAACAATGGATTGATGAATCTATAAAAGGGATGGCTCCTCATAAGGATCATCTTAGTCTCAGTCTTAACGCCAATATCAGCCAGTCTCAATTAATCAATCTGTAATAAAGTTAATTAGTGTATGTGTGTGTGTGTGGTTCAGAAGAAGAAGAAGGGGCCAATTAGTTCTAAGAAATTTTTAATTAGCCGAACCGAAGCCGGTGAATGCAGATAGGTTCAAAACTGCGTTATATCTCTTATCGAAAATCTTTTTTATTGGAAAATTTTCTATCTCATCTCGAAACGTCCACCTTAGGACGTAACAGTGGAATTGGAAGGAATACGTTTCGCTGGTTAGATTGGAAACAATGTGTCCGAGTCTTATCGGGATCACGATATCGTCAAGACGAGCAATAAATCTCGGGTTTAACATCGTCTCGACTGCTTTAATTCTGCTTCGCTAGATTCCGCGGAATTGATGTTCGTCACGGAACTCTGACTCAACTATTCTCCCCAAAAACTAGCATCTACACGTTTTCTGTAGAACGATTTACACGGTATTTTTTGTCTTTCGGAAACGTGAAGGATTGAGTGATGGGAAAGACTGCAAGAAGCAGTGCTAATTCTGCGAATTTTTCGCATGGGGAGTTCGCGAGGATTTCTGAGAAGCGATACGACGAACAAGTATGCGGTCGACGATAAGAAATCACCGGCTACGTCATGTGCGAAACGATTGCGGACTGAGAGAAGAAAATGGCGGCCATCTCATGACCACCAGGTCTGTCTGTGTTGAAGGCTCTTAGACCTCGACAAACGAATTTCATAAATAGCCTTTAATAAATTTGGGGAAAAGAATAATACTGGATAAAAAGTAAAGAAACAGATTTGATTTTATTCATATAAAAATTCTTTTAAAAAATCTGGAGTCTCAGACCTCGCATTAACTTGCGGAGGTTAAAAATATTTGATTTGTAAAAGGTTGAGAAAAAGACAAAATCTGTAACAAAATTGTGAAGATAGATTGAGAATAATTGAAGTGATTCCATACCCTAAGTTTATGGATGTGGTGTGAGCAATTTGAACAAAGTGGAGTATCCTTTTCGGAGCAGTGGTTCCGGGGTCCACATGCACGGATTCCACGTCTCTGCCGAATCTCGCTACCTGGCTAATTAAACAGAAGATTGCGTTAGCAAATACGGTGGAAAACCGTAGGGGTGAAGAGGAGGAGGAAAATTTTTTCGATGAGTATAAGCAAGGTCTGGGGCGAGGTTCAAGGCGATAAGGCTTGCAATGGTGACGCATGGGTTACCGTGGGGACGACAAAGGACGTGTCGTGCAACGTTTTCAGAGAAAGCCGGAATCTTTTCTGGTTTTTCCAGGTAAACGGCAAACGCAAGGATGCACGTTGCCCAGTCTTTCAGGTTCCGTCGGGCACCGAATCACGAAACGAGCACGATCCAATGTTTGAGCCTCGTTGCTCGGCAAACAGCGGCACGCTCAGGGTTCCGACGAAAGGGGCCCGATAGAAGCTCTCGAGAGTGAGGCCCCCCCCCCCCCCGCCCCCTGGGCCAGCGAACTTCCGCCATCACTCTACCCGACGGTCCCTTTCTACGAAGCGGCCGTAAAAGCGCGTCGAGTGCCGCCGTTTTTTGGCTTTCGAGCCGCGAACACCTACCTCGTGTTTTCTCTTCGCCGGACCCACCTTTTCGGCGGATCAAGTTCCGTGGACCTCTCGCGGTAAATGGTGTGCCTTTCTACTTTCGGGAATGCTGAGACTTCGGCTCTCGAGAAATATGATCGATTATTGTTCGTCCTCCGCTTCACTCTGAAAATATTTCTCCGATCTGATGAAGGGACTCCCTTGAAGAGTCGATTCTCTTCAAACTCTCACCATATCAGAGTTTGCAACTGAAAAATCGGAAAAATTTCTTGAACGTGTTTGTCCATGTGCTGAATGTCTAAGATTTTTTGGGGAATTTTCAGACGCGGTTAAGTTGGTGAACAGGGGTCAGGACTGATTTTTCACTGTAACTACCCTCGCACGGGAGGTATGGGGCTGAAACTTGATAGAAAGGGTTCTGGGGATTATCTGTAATTTTTAAAAGGTCTAACTTTATGTATATGTGTATCTGCCCATCTGTACACGTATAAACAAAATTGTGTTTCGATTCAAAAGGAAATCTAGGTGCAGGGCATTGCACCAGCCAAGTTCTCGCACTATGTACCTCCTTTTACACGAAACAACTTAGCCGTTTTTTAGAGGCTTGTAACTCGGAACTGGAAGCAGACGGAGAGATGTAATTTCGTACACTTGTTAAATGATATCATGTCTCTATTTTGACGAAACATTAATCTTCCATCATTAGTAGGTTCCGAGATATAGGACTTCAAAAATCGCTAAATTTCTCACTGACTGACTGACTGACTGACTGACTGACAGATCATCAAAACCTTTTGAGTACTACCCATTAGACCTACAAGCTTGAAATTTGGTACATAGGTCCACCATAACAAACACTCGAAGGTATAATAATCAAAGTTTGAAATTTCACGCTTTAAATGGGTTGTATTGAAAAAAGAAAACATTACGAAATAGGTACGTAGGACAGAACATAGCAGCATAACATATACATAAGTATACGTTTTATTAGCTTCGAAGTCGCAACAAATACTGATGAAAAAAAAACAATCAACAAAAATCGATGAAATCCGAAGAAAAACATCCTGTAAACAGGAGTCAAGTTCTCTATGACCGTAAAAAGTTGTGAAATCAAACAAACTACAGACAAGTTCGTTAGCTTAGAAATAGCTGTTGTAATACTGAAAAAAGCGTTTGTAAAAATTAGTTTAAAAGAACGCTGTTTAATTTTTAAAGAGTTGATTTTGAACTGACGGATGTTTTTCTTGGGATTAATAATGCTACAACATTGAAGTTCAAGGGGTCCCTGTTAACGAGGACGAATTTGTTTAGCGGACTACCGGATAACAAGAATTATTGTCGCGAACGATAGAGGAACGATTTTGCCTCCCCCCCCCCTCTTCGCATCTTGCAGCGACACCATGTTCTAGCTGTCCTCTAATAATCCCGGGAAACAAAGAACGCATTATTTCTGACACAGACTGCCGGACCAATACGACGGGACGGCTAAGGAAACGGGCGCCAGGTACTAGTGAATTTATCGCTGTACAAACACATGCTATCGTCACGCGAACTCCGGCTGGTATCTTCGCGCTGACTATTTCGCTAAAAGTCCTCGCAGATGAACTCGCGGTCTACCCGATCGTTGGCCTTGCTATCTTCGAACACGCCACGCGGCTCCGTTGCTTACCCAGAGACATAGTACGACGTGCGAAGTCATTAATAGTTGCATGCAATTACCACTCGATTTTACGTAAATGATTCTGCAGGAAGACTATTCAAGGATTAAATGAATTTTCAAACAAATCTCACCGCAGTTTAATTTCAACAAAAATTGTTCGAAAAATTAAGAGAAATTTTCCACGCGATAATAGTAACCACATGCTCTGTCATCAAATAGCGAGAATTGACGTCTGAAGACACTCTTTAAGTCTTCTAGATTATGTAACAAAGCCACTTTTTAAAAAAAGTTTACTTATACAAACTTAGTTAACCACTATTAAAAATGTAGTAATTGACCGTCTGTTCGTCAGTAGTTGACATTAACAAAATTACCCTGCGCGCCTCAATGGTTTTAATAAGGAAAGCAATTGATTCAACAACTACATAAAAATTTAGAAAAGTAACTAACTAACAAATTATACAAAAAATATATTCTAACATGTATTATTCGAAAGAGATTATTTTATAATGTTTTTTTAGTCCAAACCTCATGTCAGTATCTCAAACGGTACAAAAGTTATACACAAATGTCCTTAAATTTTTCGATCCAGACCACTGCGTGGCGGCACATTTAAGAAAAAGCGACAGTAACGGAATCACACACGAGAAGCGTGTCGAATCGATTAATTCTGTCCGCTTCTATGCGCAAGCGAGTTTAATGATGTTCCCGAAGATCCGATGATGTTGCACACGGATCAATATTTATCGGAGGCAATTTAACCGCGGCTGATCCCTGGCGCGGGGACTTTCTCCGGCACGGAGGGAGGGGAGGGGGGAAGATCGATTGGCCGATTTGTCGGGAGACACAGAGTTCCGGCACGCTTCCTTTGTTTTACGTAATTTCCGCGCCAATATTAGCACGCTGCGTTCCGTCGGCGTGTTCCGTTTTCGAGTCGACTTCGTGTATTGGTTTGTGTGTTCTTCGCAAACAAACCAATCAATACTCGATGCCTTAACCCTCTTCCCGGTCTCCGCAAGATCTTTCTCGTTTTAAAGCGGCCACCAAGAAACCCGTTTCTCCACGAAAAACCACGGGAATAATTGTTTGATGCTTCGTGATTATTTATTATGTTCTTTATCCAACGACAAGTACATTTAGGTTTCGCGAGGTGAGCTTCGGAGACACAGAAACTTCAGAACAATAGTTATATAATAACGTGAATGTTTTTTTAAAATTCATTTCTGGATGAAAATTTTGTCAACGTGTTCGGGACCTTTTCCCGATTCCAACGAGTCCAAACACGATGCAATTCGGATCGTGTTTACTCGTTTAATCCATAATTTACTAGAACTTCGATTATTCGAACTGGAGCACTATTGTACTCAGCTTCCCGAGGAGAGTATTTCGAGTGCTCTAAAACAATCGTTGTCCACGAATACTGTTCATCCAAGTGTAAACACAGAAGAGTTCAACGATTCGGATAGTCGAGGTTCTAGTAAATCGTGGATCAAACAATTAAATACAATCCGAGTCGCATCGTGTTTCGACTCATTTTATTCGGAAAAATGTGACCAACACGACGATATAGGATTCATGGATCTCCATCCAAATAATTTCGTCACAGGACTAATATTGTCTCGCACATCGAGTGATATCACGAGTATTAAAATTTAGGAGGAATTGACTGGGTGTAATAATTCAGAATACACTCAACAGTAAATTGTACATTGCCTGCAAGGGGTAGAAACCACCCTCGCGCGCGCGGATATTCTCTCGCGGTAATTCGCGATGGATACGCTGGTTGAAAATGATTGCAGTCCGCGGTGGTCACGTAAGAGCGTTATTATCGTAATGTAATGTAGGTCGGGCGCAAACAGAGTATGTTTTTTTTTCTTTCATCGATTAATTATCGCTGAACACTATTTCCCGCGGTATCGCGATGATTGCCCTGGCGGCGGTCCTCGATCGTCGTAAGGTGGCGGCGCGACGTCGTTTTTATCTGAAGGGGGTCGAGGACCCATTATCGGACACCGCGGGAAACACGAGCAAATACGGCAGCGTATCGGCCGGTTTTTTCCAATTCGCGGATATTGAATGATCGATGGTTTCGGCGCCCCGAAACAGTGTGACAATTATTTAGGTGCATTACCGTGCATCAGCCAAGTTCTCGCACTATGTACCTCCTTTTACACGAAACAACTTCGTACACTTGTACGAATATAAACAATTTCGTACACTTGTTAAATGCTATCTCAATATTGATGAAACATTGATTTTCCAACATTAGTAGGTACCGAGATATAGAACCTCAAAATTCGCTAAATTTCTCACTGACGGATTGACTGACTGACTGACTGACAGATTATCAAAACCTTTTGGGTACTTCCCATTGACTTACAAGTTTGAAATTTGGTACGTAGGTCCACCATAACAAACACTCGAAGGAATAATTATCAGAGTTTGAAATTTCACACCTTTAAGGGCAAGTTTGAATAATTTAGTCCTCACAACTTTTTACGGCCATAGAGAACTTGGCTCCTGTTTACAGGATGTTTTTCTTGGGATTGCCATTGTTGCTAGAAACGAACGAGTACCGAAACGAAAGGAGTGCGCGAGGCATAAACGTGTTCCCACTCTATCTATTTCATCGCTCTAACTGTCGAGACGTTGTTTCATCTCGGTGTGCTATAATGCTTGTGGACGGGGGTGTAAGTAAAAGAGCCTCCTCCATACGGGGTAAGTTCCTTCTGATACGACATGGGAGGCATGTTTCTAGGGGAGAAGAGAGAGAGAGAGAGAGAGAGAGAGAGAGAGAAGGACGATCGAAATAAAAGCTGAAGAGGTTCCTCTCGGAGAGCTAGAACGCAGAAACGAACGCGAGCCGAGCGGGTGCGCGTGCAAATCCACCCTCCGCGGACAAAGGGAGGCGCGGCGATATGTACAAACCAACGGAAGCGTGTTGAACCCAGGAAGCGAGGCGAGAATTTCCGGGGAAACATTCGGAAATCGTCGAACGCGTCTATCCGCCGTTCCGGAAACGTGATTTCGCCCAGCAGAACCTCAACCCCCGGGAACCCCCGGGAACCCTCGGCAACCCCCGCGGGGCGCATTTGGCGACGAAGGCGTTGAAATTCTTGCAGCCGCCCTTTCGACGCTGAATTTACGCCCGCGAGTCAATTTTCCATTCCTCGGCAAATACTCGATGCCTGTTTATAAATGGGCAAACGCGGGGGGTGAAGGGCGCGCGCCGGTTCACGTCCCTGGGAAACGGTTCGCGAGAATTTTTCACGGATCGATGGTAGCTCCTCCCACATAACTGTCTTGCTAATAGTTAATCCTGCTGGCTTCGTCGCTTGTTTATTCGTATTTTCATTTTTATTGTTCAATTGTTAAATTTTCAAATACTCGCGACTAGTATTTCTACTGTATACCGGGTTAATTTGAATGGTTGTTTATTCTTTAATGGTTTGTTATATTCTGACATTTGTTAATTACTGTTACTTATCAGGCGAACATCGGTTATTTATCGATATGGCAAATCGATCGTCGGCTCGTATCGACGATCAGCAGCAGACAATCAGCTGATCGGCGACGATCGATCGGCACCAACACATTTAAATATTTAAATAAATACCTACGAAAGTAATGAAAATTTTATCAACGTAGTCGGGAGACTCTTCTGATGAGAATGAGTCCAAGCACGATGCAATTTCGATGATATCTCCTCGTTTAATCCACGATTTACTGGATCCTCTGTTATCAGAACCGTTGATACCTGAATTCTCTGTTACCCAGCCCTACGAATGCAATTGAAAAGTCTTAAAAAATTGTTCCTATCGTTTCTAGTATATCCGTGCCTAGTTGATTGCAGTAACCTCAGGATTGGCAGGTTCGAAGTTGGGACAGGTGCATCGGCCACGGGGACACGTAGAGGGCAGGAAAACGAGTCGGTGCGACGACAGAAAAGAGCCTGCTGAGGAACGGAGAACGTTAAAAGCCGGCTTCGTGGGCGTCTATTTGCGTAGATCCAAGAGATCGGACAAGTGGCGAAGCCTTTGTCGGACTCTCTACGCTTCGTGGGTGGGTTCTCTCCCTTGTCCCCCATCGCCCTTCAGACCCCCTCGTTGTCATTGTCCCTCTTTCACTAACCCCCAACCACTCGACAACCACCCACCTCCTGACGAGTTAACGTCACCGTTGCGACGGTCGCCACCCTCCTATCGTTTTCCTGGACATCGTTATCTTTAACCCCCGCCGGCCTCCTTCATCCCTCGTCCAGCGCGATCTTAATCAAGGGCACGCCGCTATTTTAAAGTCGCGACGTATGAAAAAGCGAACCGGACGCTATACAGCTCGCAACCAATTGGTCAATTGGTTTTGTCCGCGTTCGGATCGATCGGGAGATATTTGACGCGAGGATCAACGATATTAGGATGTTGAGTCTCCTTCTTCAGATCCACCGATCAAGCCTTCGCATTGTTACGTCATCTTCGACTTAGTGAAATTGTTGAACATTGGATTTGAGGGGGCAGGTAGAGTATCGCGAACATTAAAATATACAGGGTGTCCCGAATTTAAATGGCAAAATTTCAGGGGCGTGTAGGAGACCAAAAAACTAAGACGAAAAGTCTTTTAGAGATTTGCTCGTTTTTGCTTTGTTTTGGAGAAAACCGCAAAAAAGAAACACAACAAGTTTTCATTTATTGTACTTATTTATTTACATTTTATTTGCGTTATCATCTATTTAATGTTAATGTTACACCCACGGATTTCTTTGTATGGGGAACCTTGAAGCAGAAACTTTATTCGGTGCCAATCAATTCAGCAGAGCAATTAAGAGACCGAATCATAGATGCAGTGCACCAAATATCATCAGAACAATGTATAGCTGCAATTTATCAAGTCAGTACTAGATGTAATGCTTACATTGCTGCAAGATGGCAACATTTTGAACGATATCTACATTAAATAGATGATAACGTAAATACAATGTAAATAAATAAGTACAACAAATGAAAACTTGTTTTGTTTCTTTTTTGCCATTTAAATTCGGGACACCTTGTACTAATAAGTAAATGTATCTAGGAAGACTAGTCAGTCTAAGGGTTGAAACAACATTGGGCTTGGCATTCATTTCAATCGATCGAGTTTATTTTCGTTGGTTCGCGAAACTGGCGAATTTTCTATATGAGGCGGCGGTTTTGAAAGGTGGTTCGAACCCGCTAATGTTTTCCTGTTGACCGAGGGTAGGGGGATGGAATCATAGGACGATCCTGGGGAATGTTTTTCAAGCCAACAAATAAAACCGATGCCTCTCTAAATATGCTCTGGAATCAGGAGATCGCCGTGAATTGAGCAACCCTTATCCACACAATCCGGCATCGATGGAATGGGTGGGGGTGAGTTTGCAGCGAACGACTTAACCGGGAAAACAAATCTAAACGATCACGTGACGACATTCACATCTGTTCTAATCACACGAAAAATGTTACAAACATCATGGTAAAACTTTCATGAAATAAACATTAGCAAAGAAAATAATCATTGTTTTTATAAATGTGTCTATATATATATATATATAATATATATATATTTGATTGATTGATTCTGGCTCAGCCAATGGCGCCGCCACGCTAAGCGGGACCTGTCGCTGAGTCGGACTCCGTTCGCTATAGCCGCGCTCTGATTGGTCCGTGTTTTTCGTTAATAACTCCTAAACAAAGCCGCTGACGCCATTTTTGTAAAGGAAAATGTCGCTTCAAATGACCCAAGGAACCTCCCATTTCCGGGAACTACACGAATTTTGGGACACCCTGTATATTTTACGATATCTATGCTCGCGGTTCTTCCACTCCGAGAAACGGTGAAATTGCGGCACATTTGGAACAGCAATTCATTGGAGATTGATATAAAGATTAGGGGACTAAACAATAGAGGAACAAATGAAATTGTGCAATATCGTTTAGAAAGTATTGAAATGGGTTAGTATTTCGTAGATAGCTGGTTCCGATTGAACGAAACACTTATTGATCGGAGCGTCAACGTCGCGTCGCCCGGAACACTACGCCGAAAAGCATGTTCATGCTAACGACAAGCAAACAAACCGTGCGTGTTCGATTCTCACTAGGTAGTTGGATAATCCACCTATCTAACCGTATATCTGCGTTCCTCTTCTTTTTTATTTTTATTTTTCATTCACGGAATAGTGGAACAGCTGCGAAGATAGTTGGAGCCGTTCTTATGCCTCTTATTAACCTAAATGATACGTCATAGACCAATATGCCCTTCAAATAAAATATCGTTTAAATTTTGCATTCCAAACGTTGCTACACTATTTTTATAAGAATCATTGTTATATTTTCCGATTAGTCTGCTTAGAATTTTTTTATCATTTTAAATATATCTGTCTTAGATGTTGAATAGAAAAATGTATTTTCTGAATCTTTCTGCGAAGATACAATAATCTTGTATCTTCTTTTACATGTTTGTTCTTTAATGACAACAAGAAACCCATTACTCAATTGAGTATTCAGTTTTTCGAAAGTTTTAAATAAGAATTTAAGAGCGCCTTCAGCAGTTAACCATGTCGAATCTTCTCTACTAAGATTTTCTATTGTAATTCTTATAGGCTCTACATTCATAGTTCCACATATAATCTACATTTGTTTCAGACAGTGGCCTTTTAATAGGATTCCGTACTCTCAAAAATAATCTAATCTCAACGTCCATAGTGTTTCACCTGGTTTTACAATCCAAAATGAGTTTTAATTTTGTATTCTGTTACATTATCTCACATCGACAAGCATTCTCAACAATTATTATGAATTATCACATTGTAAACATGCATACGTAGGCATCGATATGCTGCTTGTAGATATGCGTATACGTACGCGATTGATTCGAATTCAATTGATATGCAATTTGAGTTAATTAAAAATTCATTTTCGAAAATATGTTATAAAATAAATGAGATTCATAAGAATTTTCCTAGATTTAAATTTCTCGAGAAATCAGAAATAACTAATTATAAAATTTCTCGAGAAATTCTCGAGATAGAATTCTCGAAAAGGAACACTAAACTCAACTCATACGCCATAGACTAATGCAGCCAGTAAATAAAATACTATTTAAATTTTACTGTTTCAATACCAAAAATTCTACAAGAGGGCTACATTACTTTTTACTTTGCAAGTAGATCTTCTGAATAGGATTCAAGGTGGAGGGGGCGATTGGTTTTTAGGGTTAGCAGTGAGCTGTAGTGGGGAGGCGGGGCGTCGCTAATTAGTCGTGCGGAGTGGCTGGCGCAAAATTTGCGAGAGAAATCTGAATGAACGTGCCTTGAATCGTGCTACGCGGTTAATACAAATGTGTATTACCCAGCAAATAAATAAATATTTGGTCATGAGCGGAGCAACTCAAATATGTTCAAGCAATGTCAGCAGCATCTCTGTTTGTCCCTCTCGCTCTCTCTCTCTCTCTCTCCCCTTTTTCACCCTGCTCTCCTCCTCTTCTCCTTCTCCGTTCACACACGTATGCACGCACGTACAACACGTACACATACCGGAGAGGGGATTATTCGTAGAAGCAGGTGGAAAGTCCACACACGCGCACGAAAGCGAAAAGGAAACGCAGCCGCCACCGTGGAAACAGTGTTCATTGGCTTCAGGTTTGATTCTCCTTTTTCCTCCTTGTCGTTTTACCGATATTTCTGTCCCGCCTAGTTCCCCGGCTTTGCCTCTCTGTGTCAGTGTGTACGTAATTCATCCGTTTCACTGTCGTCGTGGTGTTACTCTGTTTTATTCTGGCCTTTTCGTATCGCACGCGACTCAATGTTTCTATGCCTCCCACTCTACATTTCGGTACAAGTTTCTCTTGATCCTGTCGTTGATTCCCTCTCGTTTTACAGTGTTCACTTCGGCACGCTCTGCAAGACTCTTCCCATTCTATCACTGCGTTTCGTGATATTTTCAGTTTTCGCAATCAGAGTTTGCGACCGAAAAATCCGAAAAAATTCTCGAACAAGTGTTTCGATGTGGTCAACATGCCGGTTCATTTTTTTTTGAATTTTCGGACGGGAATAAATGTGGAAAATGGGGTAGGAACTGGTTTTTTCAGCGTAGCTACCCTCACATGGGGGGGGGGGCTGAAACTTGAATTTCAACCCTGTCCACGGACGGCCTCCTCCTTCCGTTAATGTATTTGTGTGCGTGTGTTTGCATGGTGCGTGAGTTTCTACCATTATAACAGCGTTATACGCATGAGAATACACAGAGATCCGTATCCACGTAGGACGGCAGGCGATAGCGTTCGGGTACAATATGTACTCAGTCTACCCCACGGTTGACTCTTGGTATTTGATTCTTGAATCATTTTGTGTACGAGAGGAGCGGTTAATCGTAGGTTAAATATTTTGGCCAATCGAAGCTTGACGCGCCAGCGCGGACCCGACGGCGGCGACGACGACGTCGACGATGACAGCGACGACACCCGACATCGACCCCCTCGATTGATTGAATGTTGGACAGTGAACTGAGGTAAAGGTACCAGTAGTTGATCATTTTATAGAAAAACATGAAAAATGAGGTTTTTGTAAGCTGTGCAGTTTTGATTAAAAAGTGAACTTTGGATGGCACACCATTTGTTGGTCAAGTTTTAAAACAATTACACGCGAAATGAAGTATACATAGTAACAACGGACATCTGAATTCATGAAGGTTAGTAATATGCCGATATATTTCTATTTCCTTAACGTTTCTGTTAATAACAGCTGTACGGTTCAATTTAAAAAATCCATACGTTGTGAGCTTTTCGCCACTGAATTATTTGCTTTTTACATTCTCACAGAGTTTTATAAGCGATGAATGGTCTGCCTGGCTGCCTGTTGAAAAAGTTGCGAACGAACACGTGATATTTTTATACGAAGCAAAACATTTCCCTGGAAAAATTCTTCGAGTAACTAAAACTAAAGCGACTATTTCATCCATGAAAATGTAAGGACGATTATGGAAGTGGCCAGTGCAGCCTGATGTATTGGGCTAAGCAGTTCTCGCAACGTCTAATCTGTTCTCGAATTAAACTTTTTATGGAATTGATTTGTGTTATTTCTTATTATATTCTTTAATTATAATTGTTTGTGCTGGTAATTGTAGAAACTAAATGATACTAAAGTGATTCCCAACATTATTGCTTACACTCTCTTTCTTGTATAAGTGGTCATCTACTAACGAACAGAAGGTCAATTACTAGATTTTTCATTTTTAAGGGTGGTCAACTTCTGAAGCAATTACTGAATTTTTAAATATGTTGTTTTAATTTGTATAAGTAAACTTTTTTTCAAAATTGGCCCTGTTACATAATCTAGAAGACTTAAAGAGTGTCTTGAGGCATCGACTCTCGCTATTTGTTGACAGAGCAAGTAGTTACTATTATTCGCGTGGAAAACTTCTCCTAACTGGTCAACTATTAGTACCTTTACCTTACCATTCGAAGCAACACACCGCACCGCGAAACCATAGGAACACTGCACCACAATCGAACAATTACAAACAAAACGAATATTCCAGAATTCATTAGTAGACTTTGGATTGTATACAGGGTTTCTAAAAATTCCTGCAACATCCGAAACTTGGAGGTTCTTGAGATCATTTGAAGCAACATTTTCCTTTGCAAGGTTATCGTCGTGGCTTTGTTAAGGAATTATTAAAGAAAAATACGGACCAATCAGAGCGCGACCTAGACGCGTGTTGGAACAGTCGACCAATTGACAGTTGGTGCGCTTTGATTGGTCTGTGTTTTTCGTTAATAACTCTTTAAAAAAGTCGCGGACGCCATTTTTGCAATGGAAAATGTTCCTTTGAATGAACTCAAGAACTTCCAATTTCCGGCTGTTGAAGGAATTTTGAGACGCCCTGTACACGCATTCGATCATTTTAACAATTTTAATTTGTAACTTTTTTTTATTTCTATCACTAGGTGTACAAATTATTTCGTGGCTTTGTCTTCGTGTATTTGGTGTTCAATTACAAACAACCAGAATATACTCAAGTCTTGAAAATATAATCGCTATCATTGTCCATACAGTTGCACACTTCTACAGGTGATTGATGGTCCCAGTAAAAGATTTGGAAATAAAACAAAGTAGCAAACAACAATTGTGAGGGCCACGAATTAATTTGTACACCTAATATTTTGATTTTCATCCAGTCGATTTTGTGATAAATGCATTTCCACAAAGATGAAAAAAATATGAAGCGAAACTATTCGGTTGTTTGTGAATAGGTAATTTAGTTGCTCCCGCGAACTGTGTCTTTTCACATATTTGTTCGCATTTACAATTCATCAATATTATTTCTAGTCACCGTATGTTCTTCGCCGACTGGAATTGTTGAGGCACGGGAATATCATTGTTCGAAATTCCTGTCCGTTATTCCATCTCGAAACGGATACACGGAGTATACAATGAACGTACGAAAGACGTTTATCTCGTTCGGCAAAGAATGATTATGCAGAGGCTTCTTCTATCTAATCGCTACTGTTTGCTAGCGACGGAAGGTCATGCTTTAAATAAAGTTGTATTTGTCGTTTCTCTTTCGCCTCGTTGTTTCCCAGAATGTTGCTAACAATTGCCAATCTTCCAACAGATCTGTCTCGTGTCGAGTTTCTTCGGATCATCTCGGTCAACATTTATCATTTCGGTGGATCTGTCGACAGTAGAACTACAGGTTCCACAGGTATCCAATCAATGTGTTCAAGTAATAGAAGCTTAACGATTTTTCGAAAATTAATTTAGTCTTGACAGCATACCTCGAAAAATAATTTGAAATTAAATTATTAAAAGTACATTTTTGATCGAATAACTTTTCATTGCTAAACTTCTATCAAGCATTGTGGAATTTTATTAGGTCGTCAATGTAATATTTACTAATACTTTTGGTTAATGAAATTTAACAATTTCAACGGAGCCTCGGGGGAAGATTTTTGCAAAGGGAGAACTTCACTTCCAATTACGTCAGGAATCATCCCTGTGAATTATTGTACAACATCTTTTAGAAAACCTGTATAACGATATAAACAAAATTTATCTTTTTACATTGGCACATGGAAGATATCAAGTTGCTATGTGTGAAACTTGACAAATGTGTTTGAAATGTGTTGTTTCAACAACTGATACAAAAATTGACCCGATACAAATATATTTTACCACGCTTATATTAGCTTGCCGTGTTGTAGTCGTCGTTGTTGTTGTATGCGTCAAATTTTGAAATCGAATTTTAAACCACTTCCCGATGAGCTAGAGTCTTGAAATTTTCAACATAGTTCAGAAGTGGATGACAATGCAATATTTAAAAAATTGTTTTAAATACCTATGCGTTTAGGAGATAAAAAAATCTCAGCAGTGTATCTCAGCGGGAATCGAACCCGGGCCTTACTAAATACGCTCGATGGTAAAGACGGAAGAAAGGTAAGTAGAAAATAATAAAGGTAAAGTAGAAAATAAAAAATATATAAAACCACTTTTTAAAAAGATTTTTTATATATTTTTCGGTATTATTTCAATGAGGATTGACTTATGCATGTGTTCCTACAAGAAGGAAATTAATAGATGAAGCGGAGATAGAGGTGAGACAAATAATTTTCGTTCTTAGTGGGCCAAGAAATTTCTGTAATGTTCGTCGAAATTACGAAACGACAGTTCTTGAGCTCGTTTCGAGGACACGGAGGAGGACCTATTAATGGGGCATCGAACACTTGTGCAAACCCGACGAACCTGTCGCTGTTGACACGCGATACTGACACACGGAGTCATGAACGTCGACGAATACGATCTCGAGGCATCCGATTGTTTAAATAGACCTGCCAGACTAAGGTGCCACTTTTGTTTTAATTGAGCGGATGATTGCAAAACTTCGTCTCCGATTTTCGGAGGCCTAAAGTTACTTCTAAAAGTTACGCAATTTTTACGTAAATCGAAAACGCACAGCTTGGAAAAGTTCCCATGGAACTCACCGAACCAAATTTCCCCCTACACGGTTTTCACCGAAAACATTTCACCGACTCGAGATTTGACCGACAACGCCTTTAACTGAAAACGAATTTGATCGACAACGAATCTAAAATCGTTTAGTGTCGATGAAATGTTGTCGGGGAAATTTGTGTCGGTGATTTCCATGGTACCCATTGGAAAACATTCAAATATTTGTTTGTTCGCTTTAGATCGTTGAAAGACGATCAAAGAGTATTTTATTCGAAAAGAAATTTCACTTGTTATTTAAACCAATATATTGCTTCGTCTTTCGAGAGACAAGATTCCTTAGGACGGTATTGGATAAATTCGAAGAATTCTAAAACGAGTCATTTGACCGCTCGTGGTAGGTTTATTGTTAAAAATGAGAAAAGAAGGAGACGGATGTAAAACCACTCTGTAGTACCAGTATAAAGGGATGTAAATCGCGTGAACGTCTAAGGTCCGTTTGGGTGTTCGCATTTAATAGACGCTTACTAAAATCAGTCGGTGTAAAAGCGAGCGCGTCGTCGCCGGCGGAGTCGTAATAAAAATCTACTTGTCCCTGGATTCCATGTACAAACACGCGCACGCAGCCAGGAGGTACGTGCACTCGTTCCTAAATGTACCGGCGCAGCGCGGCGATATCTATCCAATCTCTAGGTTCATATCCTACCCCATAAATACATTGGCTGATAACAGCAGACTACGTTCCACCGACGATAAGATACACGCTGGAGGAGCGTTCTACGTGCTGGCAGAAACCGAAAAACTCAGAACGATCGTTGTCATTTGTAACTTCGTTTGACAAAAACCTATCAAAATATTTCTTAGCACATTTCAAGCCGTGCAGTCTCCCTTAATTTACATCTTCTGAAAAATATTTTCCTCCAACATGTGGACAGAGAAGTAAATAAATCATTTCGAATTTTGGAAATTCCATTCGTCATTTCATACAATTTTTCCCTTTATGAAAATCTTTTCCGAGGCTCCGTTTAGGAATTATCAACGAGAAACGAGGACCAATCCGGACCAACGATTACAATATCCAACAAATTTAAGACCAGATTCGAAATTAGCGCGTAAAACTCTATGAGATATACCCAACAGTTATATGGAAACATTTTTGTTTTTGAACAGTGTTATGTATTCGTCTATAACTCCTGAACGAAATCGCGGAGAAGATTTTCGTAATGGAGAAAGTTACTTGAAACGATCTAGGTGATCATCCTGGCCCATGGAAACACATTTTTGGCACAGTGGTTCAACTTTTGGCGGGGCTTCGGACGTCAAAGCGAGGTGTTAGAAACGAAGATTGTGAACAGGTTTACGCACACACGATCGTTATTCATTTCACCGGAGACGAGATGAAATATTACACAGCCACGATCAATATTTAACCGTCGGTGGTAAACGTGTGCGCGGTGAACGCAACAACGGTTGTTTTTTCTGGCGCGTTATTACCGATAAGAAGTAAGTCAATTAAGAAATGTACGAAAGTGTACGTTGCGAATATTATTTTCGACGTTAGCGTAATGATCGATAAGGGTTCAAGCGAAATGTACGACACCCGGTACGTGATTTATCGCCGAGATATTCTCCAAGGAGAGGCCATAATCGGATCCCATGGAATATTCAGTATTAAACGAGCAATTTCGCGAACGGGGCGAGGGCGTTCTTTTTTGCTTTTCCACCTTTTTTCCTTTCCCCCTTTCGTGCTCGTTTTTTAACCGGCTACCGGCGAGAGATCTTAGAGAACAATGACGAGGCAGCGCGTGACTGTAATTAAGTTCCTCGTGATTAATGGCGGGCATCCCGAGCTCGTTCCCCGTCGGCTGCATTAATTTACAACTCTGTTTAAGGCCCGCCCGTAAGAACCGGTACTACCGTCCGCCATAATTTTCTGTTGAGGAACGTTCTGTTTACATACCTGATAAAGCATACGCTCTCTCCTTCCACCTAATCCTCCACCTGCCCCCGCTTCCCTCTTTTTAGTTCCGTTCCGCCGGTGTACATCTCGGTGCGTCTTGGCGAGCTTTTCGACGCAAAGTATTGGGTCATCGCAAAACTTCCGATACGATTTTCATTTAAAAAAAACGTGCTGTCCAGGATGGACACCTGGAGAAATTCCGAGAGAATTTTCAGAGAAAGTTAATAGTTAATAAAAGATAGATTTGATTCGGATCGAACGGGGACGCAAGTCTCGCGGAATAATCGGGAGACGGCAAAGGAACGAACCCCGTGAGTTTCCAGATAAACGGACGGCTAACAGGAAGAACAAAGGGGGTGGGGAGGGGTTCTTCGTTAATTTAAGAATTTGCCTCGTTAGTCACATCATGTCCACCTCGTTGGCCGTGCAGCAGTTGATACAATTAATTAAGCAGTCCGCCAGTGTTGCCGGATTCGCGGGATTTGATTAGAAGCGACCTGGGGTGGACGCTTCTTTTACCGATTGGTCTCGTTTTTTCCGGATATCGATGCCCATTAACGTCACGATTAGTCGCGGACTTCCTGCTGCTTTTAATCCCGTAATTGCCGCTGGAAAATCGGCATCATTCGTCCTACAATTTTTCTGTTATATCAAAATCTGAATGTTGTTTGACAAATTGATTATACATTAGGCTGGACCTTTGTTATACTCGATGAAAATTTTTTTCACGCCTCCTCCTAAAATTGTGCCATTTGGTAAGAAAATAATTCCTGCAAAAGATACAGTTTATCGGATAAGGGGAAGGCGTGCCGCATTGAAGTTGAAGTTGCGAAAAACATGGGAAATTTTATAGTAAAAAGAAAACAAATTTTTTTTAGAAGTTTTTAGTATTGCTGCAGGGTTCATCTAAAACTTTGGATATATCATTTTTTCATGAAATGGAACAATATTCGGGGAAGGTGTGCCCATATTTCACGGTCGAAAAATAAGGTCCATCCTATTATACATACATACTTTCCTATAAACTGAATACTTTATATGAACCATAATTTATTAATGGTACAGTGTAATCTTGTATATTAAACTGTGGTTTGTGTGTGTGGTATATTCTACCATATTTTAGTGTATTATAGTATACATTTTCTAGAATATCGTACTACATATGTATACATTCTAGTATATGTATTCTGGTACATCATACTATACATTTTAGTATATGTATTCTGGTACATCATACTATACATTCTAGTCTATTTTAGTTATTCTAGTACATCACATTATACATTCTAGTACATGTACATCATACTATACATTCTGATATACATATTCTAGTACATGTTCATCATACTATACATTCTAGTATATTTTATTTATTCTAGTACATCACATTATACATTCTAGTACATGTTCATCATACTATACATTCTAGTATATTTTATTTATTCTAGTATATCACATTATACATTCTAGTACACACACACACACACACACACACACACACACATATCCATCATACTATACATTCTAGTACATGTCCATCATACTATACATTCTAGGATATTCTAGTATATTTTAATATATTGTACTCACCGGATCCCTGGTACTTTTCGGACCACTCTGTATAATACACAGTTGAAAGTCCCGGTCGATCATCCCTCGATCTTTTCTCGATCGGCGATCGCGAATTGAAGCCGGCGCGGCGCGGCGCGGCGAAGCGAGAGCTAGCGCGATCCAAATGGCAGGCAATTACACGGGACGATCGATTCCTCGGCCGAGTAATGAATTTTTTACGACGTACCGTTGAAGAAGATCGTTCGGATCCGCGGCGCGGTCCGCCGAGGCCCGTGTCCGATCAGCCGAGGCGTCAGCGTCGAGCCGAATTGAAACGACCACCTCTCGACACGCTGCCAGCACGCGATTCGCTCCTATTCGCTAACAGAAGAATGCGTATCGCGATCCATTGGCCCAGCTCTTCTTCCCTTTTTCAATCTCTCTCTTCTCTCTCGTCGTTTATAATTTATTAATTTAACGCGGTCGACCTCGCCGATCTCCACCGATTCCATGGCGAGTTCTCCCCACCCCCGGCGGGTTACATCGATCAGCACTTTAATTAAAAGTTTCCCATCCCATCCGTGCGTTATTATCCTGTTAACGCTGGAACCCACTGGACCGGCTAAAATGACTCATTCCAGACCATTCTTTGTCCGACGTGACTCCGCGAGCTGGGTTACCTGCATTCTTACCTGCCACGGACCGCGTCATCCCCCGCGAGCATGATCGCTCTTATTTATACAATTCGGAGCTTCAATAAAGCACCCCCCAATACTAATCATATGTAAAATCTATCCCGGTAAAATCAGTTGGATTTTTCACATGTTGTAGCTTGTGATCTACTAGACAAAAGATGTAATGAGCACAAAACTTAATAATGGACAATCTCGGGAAGTTTTATATTTTTTGAAAAATGTTTGAAACAAAAATAGTAGGGTTTCACAAAATCTGTTTAGTGGTGTCATTATTTTTGAATTTCGAATCACCTTTCACTCCCGTAGTATTTTTTCACTCCAACCCCTCTCTGCTGTGTGTATGTGTGTACGCGCGTGCGTGCGTGTGCATTAATAAAAAAAAATGATCTTATTATATGTTACTCATTTGAATTCTGTATTTGATTATTCGGCAGCTCGAATTTCTCATGTTTCACTGATTATAACTCGATAACTGCCCACTATTGAGCTTTGTGTTTATTACATCTTTTCTTCGGTAGATCATAAGCTACAAAATATGAAAAATCCAACTGATTTTACCGGGACAGATTTTCCATATGATTAGTGCGTGGTTATTTCTTCGAAGTATAAAAATTGCGAACAACCTAAATAAGTTCAGTCCTGTTCGTTTTTATAATTTAACACTAATCGTACAGCCACTGGTCGAATGATCAGCTTGAATTATTGAAATGTGTAAAGAAGCTTCCATTGGAAAGTATTCAATAGATTTGTTCGAACACGTATTATTACAAAAATTGTGACGGATCTAAATTAGTCATTTTTATATTCTTGTCATTTTTATAAAAAAATAGTGGTGTATCCGACACATTTTGTACCCGGCAGTGTTAGGAGACGTTTCAACAATAAATCGTCTCTTGTAGTTTTCAACAAGTTCATCATTAACAAACTACAAATTTCTTGTGGTTTGAATTCCGAAAATGAAGGTGAAACTTAAAGCTGGTTTGTTCTTAAAGAAGGTATTCGGAGGGTGTCAACAAAGTGAGACACCCTCGTCCACGTTCTTTCTGCAGGGTTAATTTTGCAGAGTAGTTTGTAATTCTATAAATTCTGGGAAATGGCGGAGTGTATACAAGATGTGAGTTAGACTAGATTCAGATTAAAATTTGTTTTATTGTACAATATCTGGTTTGGCCAAGCTATAAATTGAAGGCCACCTGTTTCGTTCGATCCATCGTGAGCCTAGCTTCACGAACCAAAAGTTTGCTTATTGTTTGTTGCGCAAGGGTAGACTGGAAATCGTGAACTGACCAGAGTGAACATATGGCCGAGTGTGTCGTGTCGGTGTTACGCGCGTAGGCGTAGCGTGTTAAGCGTTTTTACGAGTCGACGAACAGCACGGAAAGCTCGTCACGTCGACGTATATCCGACGGCGGATTATTTAACCCCGTGGAGAGCATATGTCGCTACCCCCGTCGCCTAAATACGGGTTATCGCAATTAACCCTAGCGTCGAAATCAAGCCCGACGATAGAAATCGCGTATAAAAAGCCGTTTTATTCGACGAGGTGCACGCTATTGTACGGCGACAGGTGCCAGTTTCCGGTCTCACTCGCTTTGATTCACTGCGCCTCTTAAATCTACGAAACCGACAGGGTTAAAATGGCTCTGTAAGAAAAATATATAACTCATATAATATTGATTATGTTCACTTGAAAAAAATCACACGTACCTTCAAACATCAACAAATGTATGTAAAAAATCCCAATGTGACAGGTTCGATAGTTCTCCCGGAAAAAATTCCAAAATATTGCGTTTTCCCTCGGCATTCGAAACTGCGGTGCCCCCTTAAAGCATATTCTATACAAAAATATAACTCCTCTAATTTTGATTATTTTTACTTGAGAAAAATCGAAGGTGTACTTGAAATACCAGCGAATGTCTGTGAAAAATCGCAATACAGGAGGTTGAACAATTCTTCTGAAAAAATTACTAAAAATGTATTTTTACTTGGTAATTAAGTGGAGTGTACCCTTAAAACGTATTCGATAAGAAAATGTATAACTCCTGTAATTTCGATAATTTTTATTCGAGAAAAACCACAGATCTGCTTGAAATAGCAGTAAACGTGCATGAAAAATCCCAGTTGGGGAGGTCCAATAGTTTCGTTCGCAGGATTTTCTAAATGTAGGAAACACAGGTGTCTGGAGAGCAGCAGAAGACCGTGTGACTCGATCGACAGTGTGTACAACACGAGCGTGGCAAGGTGAAACAACCGGGAGGGTTGACACTGGGACTGAAAAAGTCAGATTCGCACTAGTGACCTACCCTTTTTCACTCGCCTCTCGCACTTAACCACCTCCGCAGGACATTGCAGCTGGAAAAGGAGGACACACCCCTTGAACGTCACTCGTTTCTTACCAGCACGCTCGCCTTCCTGTCAGAATAAATAGATTGTCTTCTGCTGTGGGCTACGGGATAAAATGAACCGCGTGTTTCAAGCGTTCGCATAAAACTTCCGTGAGAAATGCATACATTTTCCTGGAATTTTTGGAAATTATCAATCTTCCAAACACGTCTCACTAATTAATAATCACTGGCCGGCGGACTTTCATGCATTTGTAGCGTCAATATGAGGTGTCATTCATAAAACCAAGTTTTCCCTGTAGCCACCCTTGTGGTAGGAGTGCAGAATTGAAACTTGGCGTAGAAGGTTATGTTTCAGGGCTGTATCGAATGGAATGAAAACTTGCTCCGTCCAGAAAAATTTAGAAGATGAAATACAGCATTAGGGGAGTATGCAATTGTTGAGACTGCCAGGGAAGAAAGTTGCTGATATTTAAGACACACTCTATCTTCGGCCACCTATAAGTCGATCCCCGTCGATAAGGGGACGCGTGTTTCATCCACCTAAACGCACCGCTTTTGTAAACGTACGAAGGGGGTTGGGGGGGGGGGGGGGGGGGGGGGCAGAAAATCCCGTGGCACGGTTGGCCTGCACGCAAGTTTCGCTGCTTTCGAGCAGTTATGGAGGGCGCATGCCTGCATATTTCATGAGCAAACAGACTTCAACCTCCGTAGCATTTGCTGCAACCACCCTTCCCGATCCCCGCCGCCTCTCTTTCGAGACCAGCCTTCGACGAGAGACTGGGCCCCGCTTCGAAAAGACTTTGCCGCGAGGAAAGTTGCGCGGGGGCCGAATTATTAACGAATTTCCGCCTGGTCAACGAATAAGTCTCCCTAACTCTTTCCCTCGTCGACATACCGTCCGGAGTTTCTCACTGTACCGTTTGATCGAGCCATTAATTACGCTAGCCCGTCTCGATAGACGCTTGTTCGTCGAGGTTCCGCGATGCAATTTTTAATGACCCCTCGGCTTGATTAAAGGCGTCCATGGAATATTTTTCCTCGTAGAACTCGGGAAACGTCGATCGACGGTCTTGCCACCTACTAGGAGTATCTAGAAGAATACAGTTCGCCAAAAGCAATTATCGAACTGTATTTTTGACAGATTATATAGCTATAGCAATCGTCCGTTGTCCAGTTCCAGGGAGAATCCAGGGATGTGCAATAGTAATACATTATGATTGTTTAAACATGTTTAAACATGTTTAAACAATCATTAAAGACGGAGAGGCACCACTTTTGCACTAAATTTCGATGATATTTTTTGATTTATCTCAGAAAATAAGGGTCTAGCATAAAATGGAATTGCAACCACGCGATAGAGCAGACTTTTATCTTTAGAAACCATCCTTTCAAATTTCCAACATCGACGTTTTTTGCCGTCCAGAACGCAAAATATCTGCGCCGGACATGTGTTGCCGCCAGTGGTGCTCTGCCACTAGCGCGGTCGTTGCACAGTGATTTAAAACACGAATATGGAGCCGTATTAGTTCGACGTTGTTCGATGTGGAAATATCATATTTCCCGGAGAAAGGGGCAAGGAACTTTCCGCTGTGGAGTCAGACGCAAAAATCGTTTGTTTGCGCGTGAGGACTGTTTTTCATCGGTAGCGTAATCATCCAGCGATCGGATCGGTGGACGTCCGATAACATCGGCGACTGTGTATTTGCCGGTGCCTTGTTTCAGTACACGCACCGCTCGGACAGCGTGTGCGCAATCCGCGTACGTCGGTGTACGTGTGTTTGCACTTTTTCCTGGAAAAATAAGATGTTTTTGCGTCACGTGCACACGGGAGCAAAGATTTGCAAGAGGCGTGAGAGAGAGAGAGAGAGAGAGAGAGAGAGAGAGAGAGAGAGAGAGACGACAGGAAAGGGGAGAGAGTTTGGCAAATAGGATATCGGACATCGGAGCAATACACGTAGCTGGATTTAGAAAAATCCAATAAACGGGGAAATTTTATTTGCCCCCTTCCACCCTCTCCGCTATCGCTACGGAGCGATATGTACATATTATGCAACCGTCCATTAACAATGTTTGCCTCTCGATTTTTCAGCGGAAGGTGGAACCATGTTGATATTATCCTGATCCAGAAAGTGACCAATATCAAGAGAGATGGAGCTTCCGTTTTCTTCACCATAACTGTCTCTATTTTGTCTGATATCGACAGACAGATCTTTGCGAGGAAGATAAAGGACCCGCACTAGGAATTGCAATCCCGCAATCCCGCTGTATCCCGCGTTATTTTTTGGTCCCGCATTTTTTAAATAGGTATAAACAACATTTCGCGAATGACGACTCACACGATAGACTATTTCGATATTCACAGGAACGAAACACAGGAAGTGTGTGCAGGCTCCTCGAGTGCGAGAAAAACTAAAATTGAAATCTGTCACGTGCTCGTCCGATTTCTCGAGAGGAAACCGGGTCGCTCCTTGTGATCGGGTCCGTGTGTAATTGGGGCGGGCGCAGTTTCCCACGAGCGGGCAAGCAAGCAAGCAGCCGTCTATTTAAAAAGCAATCGCCTTTGAACGTCGGAGGAGTTAATCGCGGCCGCGGTACTAGCCGATGTAAACTACCTTTCGATGATACTTCTAAGTCCATCGACGTTGGACCAATTCCCCGGAGCGATGCAGCAGCATCCCCTACCAGGCCGTAACGATTCCCCATAATTTCCCATGCTCGGATCGCACGCATTGCTCCGAGGGCACGTCTTCTCTCCCTCTGTGCCCCTCTTCAATGTTCTCTGTTGCCGGCGCTGAGAAAAATGTCCCGAGATTAATCGTGATTCACTGTTTCCCCGAGGGCGGTTTATCGATACACTCCAGATCCTCGTGCCGAATAAAAAATTGCCCGAGTCAATCGTAAGCATTCACCAGCTAAATAAATATGCGACTCCTCGTTTAATAATTTCAGAAAGTCGAAAATAACGGTGATAATTAGACTGAAGGATTCTATCCATTAGCGTGGACATGTTGAAAATATTTCGCCGCCTGAATGTAGGAACTAGGCAACTTGAAATTTGGACATTTTCAGTTATCTACTTCGCATTAAAGAAGAAATCAAGCAGAATTTAATGGAAAATCTGGTTAACCTATCAAAGTAATCTACCACATCTTGTGTCTCTACCAATCATAATTCCGTTTAATCTTTTTAATGTAAAAAGTAGGCAACTTTGGTTTTTGTTGTTGCTAAAAAAAGAAAGTTTTAAAATTTTTTAATCCAAAATAATGTTTGTTCATGTATCGTTTCACTTGAAATAAAAAACTACCATAATCTTAAAACCTTAAAATATTGTTTCATAAATTTTTCGAAAATAAGAAATTGTAAGTTATCTAATCCTCAATACCAAACCAAAAATGTAAAAGTTAGGGAATGGGGAGGGAAGGAATAAGTATGCAATCAAGTGGGTTAGTGATCGTTATACTAATCGGATACTAAAAGAGTAGGACAGGATAGGAATGCGTGAGACATAGAAACGAATGAGAGAAGGTTTGAACCGAATGTGTGAAATAAGATAGTTCTGTACAGATAGGTTAATGTAAACTAAGTCACATTTCTTAGCTGTAAGGCTGAAACAAAGCGAGGAAAGATTATTACCGTAGTTAGCTAGTTCTTATATTCAGGCGGCGATTTGAGCACGTCGATGCATCGGTATCATCAGTTTAACAGATCGTTAAAAGTAGAACGGGAAATTTTATTTATAGAGTAACAGTAAGAAATTGATTTTATCCTTTAGTCGCATTAAAAGCGACATTTACAACATTCGTACATTACACCTGTGCAAGAGTCCAGCAATCTTCCCAGAGACGCTTAATCGAATCTGGCGGCCGCGCCGCGCCGTTCACAGGACCTTTTCTCCAGGGGTATCGTTTCAAAGCGGCGACGAGTTAACTCGTCCTCGTTCAAAGGATTTGACCAACGATATCCCCATGGAAAATTCGTGCGGTCCACGTGTAGGTGGGCACGCTTCAGCGTGAATCCAGGGAGGAATATGGGGGACAGGTTAGGCTTGCCCCGTCACACCCCTTCTTTGGAACGGAGCAGCGTACGTTCCGAATGTTTTGACAGGGGGTGGGCGCACGTGGCGGCTAACTGTTTGTAAAACATCGGCCAGGCTCCTTTATCACGGCGATATTAACCAGCAGCCGCCACGCCACGTGACCTTCCATTGTTCGCATTGTTGCGGCTCGAGAGAGCAGCGATGCCGCATTGTTGCCCGGGCGAGACGCGACGCCGTGATTTCCTTCCACCCGTCGCCGATAATCTAATTGAAATTAATTCGACGAGCCTGATCGATTGCTCGGGAACTACCCCCACCTTCTCTGTTCTCCGGATATTCGTCAGGCTTTTGTTTTTAACCCTGCAGCCCCTTGCTGGACACTTTATCGCATATTATGGACAGCGGATTTCATGCATTTATCACAGAAATGAGTAGGTGTAATTTAAAAGATTTATTTAAAAATAGTTTTACATTATTTTCAATCTATTCAACATATTAACCCTTGTGTTGCCAACCGGGTACCCATTTACTGGATTTCTTTCAACAATTTCTTATTGTTCCTCTGAAAACGTTATAAGAATTTCCCTGTATGTCGATTCGTTGCTCGCTAATGTATTAATTTATAGTCTCGAAACGAAAATTTCTGCGAATACGTTGAATACAAAAGATTTTGAATAATCGAAACATTTTGGTTGACTGTATAAAGGTTGTGAGGTAATTGCAAATTTTGTGTCGCTCCAATTTGTTGCGATTCAGGTGGAAAATTTGTATCTTGAAAATCTCTATACCCCCTACCCCGAAATTTTTAGCTACGCACCCTTCGATTCCAACAGGGCTATGTTTATGTTAAGCAACAACGTTATAGAGCAGAATCATCTCCATCATTCTTATCATAATGGTGGGCAGATGACGTGCCCGGTGGCCCTGTCGGCGTGATTGCGGAACGAGCTCGCAAATTTGAAGCGAAGCTGCCGCTGATAACGAATCCGGCCAGGGCTGAACGCGTGTTAATCGTATTAGCGCGACATCGCCGATAAATCAGACAATTAGCGGCCATAAGCGCATCGTAAATCGGCATTATCAGAATCGGCTAATGCATTTTGATGCCGGCTATTTGCATGGTAACGCGTTGCGGCCAGCCAGCATATATGTTTACCAGTCTTACGATCGCCAGGACCGGTCACCGTCACCTGTTTGTCCTGTCGACGGGGAACCCGACGGACCGCTTCCTCCGTCGATCACGTGACCTCCTCAGAACAATACCGCCCACGTTCTATTTTTCATCTCGACCTAACCTAACCTACTTTCGATCTCGCTTACGTCGGAAACTCGATCAAAATTCTTTTCTGGGATCTCAGACCAAAATTTGAAAACTTAGGCACGCGAGTGTCCCAAAAATGTACTTCTTTAAAAGCAGAGATTCCCAAGGACATTCGAAGCTACTTTTCTTTTTTACGAAAATGTTTTCCGTCTTTTTCTTTGTTACAATCTTATGAACGAAACAACACGTGCTAACCAGGTCACGTCCACTGTGGACCCGTATTATTTCATCAATCCGGCACCTTCGGAGTCGCGGAGAAAATTTTTGCGAAGCAGAAACTTATTTCAAATAACCCTGGAGGAATCATCCCCTTCAAGGACGCGCGTTCATTTTTAGAACACTCTGTATATTAGGGATTTATGCATTTCTGATCAAAGTAAATATACATATATGGATGAAGTAAAGAACAATGAAGATTGTTGCGGATAGGATTAAGAGCGTTTTTCTGTTGTTTTTTGTAGCGCCAAGGCGGCGATGAATGGATGTATGCGAGATTATTGGGGCTAGGTGCCGTATGTTGTAAAATGTTGTAATTCTCCATAAAAGTAAACTTATGTGAGAGATATGTAAAAGGAGCGGCGAAGGCTGGTTCGAGATGGAAGTAGAAAGTAATTGAGTATAGAAATAATGATGCGCACCAACTCTTAACGGTGTAACCCATTGTGCGGGGGAAGACACAAGGTCATCCCTAGGCCGCGGCTGGTAGACCACGCAGGGCTAGGTACCTGAATTTATGAGGGTCATAAAGTGAAAGGGAAGGCACAGGGTCATCCCTCGGCCGCGGCCGCCTGACCACGCAGGGCTAGGTACCTGAGATTACGATGGTAGGATCATGCACAGGAAGACACAAGGTCTTCCAGAGCAAGCCGACGGGCAGCCGGCGAAACCGAGGGAGTTGGTATCGCGATTGAAAACAAAAACAAAAACCCCGAGAAGGGGCAGGACATTTGAGGAGGTCCTGACGAATCATTCTTGAACCAGCGCTCGACGCGAACAGTCAAAATAAACACCGTTACAAGTCATAACGTTTCTTTTTCCCTGAACCACCTACCAACCAACGAGCAAGTTACAAAGATACTTCATCAGCCATACAAATTATTTTAGGGAAAATTTACACGATGGAAGTTATTTATTTATTTATTTATTTAATTGAACGTAATCAGTTTCAGTGCTCCGTATTCTAGTGCCCCTAATCACCCATCCCGAGTCAACAGGTGGAAAGAATAATTTCCGAAGGACATCCTGGATCGGCCGGATCCAGGCGGAAAGGGTAGTCTAGCAGGGCTAGAGCTAATCGTCAGACATTTTATCCGTGAAAGCGTTTAGACCGTCGGCATTTGTACATTCCGGCCGCGTGTATATGTATGTATATTTGGTACATATTTACACTCCGAGACGGAGTATTTGTACGAAACGGTTGTACCGGAGGATCTTTAAATATTAAAAGAATATTTGTTGGGCAAATCAACCGTGGGGTAGGGTGGGAGGGGAGTGTCCAGAACGGTGTAACGTTCGGCAGATCGGGGATCTTTATTATTTCTAATCGGCTGGTCGATGATTACCGAATAAATGGCCGCGCGATATTTTGAATCAACAGGGAATGACTAAAGCTGGATGGGAAGCACGTGTAAATATATACACTGTATACAACGATAAATGTCGCTACGATTTTCCCGTGTGTACGTACGCGCGAACGACGGTGACGTTTGAGTGTGTGGCCTCGGTACACACACCGGGATTCTAGTTCGTTGCCATTATTGTCATTCAACACGACTATGTTTTTTATTTTGAATTCGAGAATGGAAACTTATCTCTCCCTCTCTCCCTCTCTCTCTTTCTCTTTCTGTTCCTCTCCCTATCTGTCACACGGTAGTTCGTTGATTCACGATCCACGCTAAAGATCGTCGCGGTTTTTGTATCCCGAGCTTTTATGGAGTGTCATTAACCTGCCGTCGACTCCTAGCACGACTGCCCTCTTGTTTGACGTGGTTTATGCTTTCTTGTTTTATCCAGTCGTTACGTTGCCTACACTTATGATACAGCAAACAATAAAATATTGAAATTGATACGTGGCTGCTGTGTGCTCTATAGTACTTATGCAGCGTATCGCTTTTGCAACTACAATATTACTGTCGCGTTGTATAATATTGTTTTATGCAGCATGACAAGTTTTGTAGTTTTTATTTTTGAGAAAAAAAAGAGAACGAGGAAAATAATTGTTAAGGTTTGACCAACATTCTTTTGAATCTTGAATGAACATAGTCACGATGTCAAAATTTCTCACTATTTCTGTGAAAAGGTTAGAACTATTTAATAATCGACTCGTATCGATTCGTCAACTATTAATTTTTATTGTGCCTTCGCTGTTTCATATGTATGTCACGTCCGGTGGGTTCAGCCGTTATTAATTATTGATAAAATCAATCATGTATATTATACATATATTTTTTCCGGATTTCGCTTTGTATTTACTCAGCTAATGATGCACGGGCTAACGATGACATCAAACGTCATAATTAATATTTAATATTGAATTATCGTATATTATACCACATCGCGAGCGATAGAATTAAGAAAAATTCTAAATAATTCAAAATATAATATGCGAGCGAAAAATTAAATGAAACATCCATTGAAATCCCATTTAAATGCTCCACCCGGTATATATTGTTGAATTTTTATCTTAAAAAAAGAATTTCAAATCATTTAAATTTCCTGACTTCGATCTCTACGTTCCAAAATCCACCAACAAGCCAATTAGTTCTAAGATATCCTCAATTACCCGAACCGAAGCCGGCGAATGCTGGTAGGTTCAAAACTGCGTTACATATATCTCTTATCAAAAATCTTTTCAATTCGAAAATTTTCTATCTCATTTCAAAACGTCCACCTTAGGACGTAACACATATTTCACTGATATTATATTTTTTTAACTTCCCGATAGGGTAGTTATTGTAATTTCTAATATGATTGGTATGCAGATTTTGTGTATTCCTAAGAAAAATGGTACAATTGGACAAAATCGAGTGATCGAAGAGTATCAATTTCTTTCAATATAGAAAATGAATAAATTTTTATTACCTACTTGTTAGACATAATGTTAAAAGAAATGAACGATAAAAAGAATTATTAAGGGGACTTCGATTTGGAAGTGTTATCTCGAATTACAAAAGACGCTGTTTCTTTTACAATTAACAAGTTTACACATTTTACCAGCCACGTGTCGAAGAGTGTGACTCCTCTAATCTTGAGGAAATCAAAATTTAAAAATGAACCCTTTAAAGGGTGTGACGGATAAAGAGGAGGATGTCCAACGACGAAATTAGGTTCGCAGGTTGTCACCGGTATCGTAGTCGAGCTTCCCGTGTCGTAAAAGAATTAAACGAAGAACCGAATGTCGACTATCGATCGTGTACATTACGGTTTACTGTTAAGCAAAGAGCAAACTGCTGCCTCGGCATAATTCGATACGAACCGTAGAATATCGGAACAACTTTGTATCGATATTCCCCGGCGAGGCATATCGAATTAATAGTTTGTACATACGCTGTAAATCGACGGCCCGTGCTCCAGGGGACGCCTATTGAAACCCGATAAAACGGCGTCGTATACGGCCAATATGGCGGAACGATTCAATCCTTGCAATTTTGTCCGATCATGGATTAGCCGTAAAAAAATTTCATCCCGACTTCCATCTTTCGCGAAGTCCTTTTTCGAAATAAAATCAATTGTGTACTAGATGCATTTAAAAGTTTTCATTTTAAATATTTCCAATTAATAGTTTTACAATTTTGACTGTTTAATTCATGCGAATTTTCATGCCAAATTCTCTTCAACATTCAATTTTTGTTTTCCTTGATAACACGGTCCGACAGCCAAAATTGTTTCGATTCTCGTTATCTGATTCTTACAGAGTTTTTCGCACTGATTCCGAATCTAACTTTAATTTTTCTCCTAGACGCAACATTTTCGAGAAATTTCAGTTTGAAAAAAAGACATATTTTTCGACTTTGAACAAATATCGCGATGTTACTATAAAACATATTGTACTGTTCTTTACAGCAAAAGATTCTCTAGACTTTCCCGAATCGAGTGATGTGCAATGGTAATATTGTTATGATTGTTTAAAGTAAACATGTTTAAATGTTTCTTTCAAACTGAAATTTCTCGAAGACTGTGCGTCTAGGAGAAAAATAAACGCCAGATTCGGAATCGGCGCGAAAGCTTGTTGGCCCGTGTAATCGGTTTGAAATCGTATGGTTGAACGTAATGCGACAGTACTTTTTGAAATTCTTTAAATGAATTATTGTTTCACACATTTGGTACGGTACGCTCAGTTAACCGGCAGCAATTCTTTGCTTACAGACCTATAATTAACCACTTTAGCCAATCAGTTCCGTTTTATCGCGGTATCTCGCTCGCAGGGCAATCAAACGAGTGGGCAAATCCCCTTTCCGGGACTCTCTGACAGAAAGAACAGGTGGTAAGCGCGTAGCATGGGGTAGGCGCACGTCGAAACAGCCCCGTGGTAAACCCACCCCATACGCAACACCAGACACCATGGGGCCACAGCTGGGCGCCGTGTAGTTGCTTAGCCCCCGACAACCCCTGGCTCCACCACTTCATGCTCCTTTGACCACCTCGAAAGAGAACGCCCCGTTGCGCCGCGCCGCCAAACTTTAAGGGTTGGATCGTTCTACCATTCCCGTTCTACTATGTGCTTTCAAGATTTCGACGTGAACAAAATTGTTGCGTTCAAGACACAATACCTTATTATGAAATTAATTTCCAGAAAGTGTTCGGAATACCATGTCCGTATTTTAAAGTTTTAAAAGTTTCTCATTTTTGCACAACCGGAGGTTGGAACTGAAAGATCCGAAAAAATTCTCGGCTATGTATCTGAATATGTTAAACATGTCAGATATTTTTACAAGTTTTAGATGCGAATAAATGGGAGAAATTGAGTCAGAATTGGTTTTTCATATATCACCGTAACTACCCTTATACGCTACATGGTGTATAAGCTACAGGGTTGAACCGAGCCATTTCAGCGGTGGACGAAGTGTGGTCCAATAAAATCCAATAGAATTCTTCGGATCTTCTAGGGTCATGTGTGTGGTTTGTGGTTGATCCTCCTGGTCCTGTTATCTTAGTTATTTTCGGTTCTTCTTAGAGTGGATGAAGCGTATGGTGTTGCGGTGGTGATATGGGTTGGAGGATATGCTCTCGAGAATTTGGGATCAACTGTGTCATTAATAATCCAATTTTGTAGCGTTTCAAGGGTGCATGGCGGTTTCGTGGTTCATCCTTTCGGCTAGCTTATTGTAGCAACCACCTCCGATTCGGTTAACACCTAATTTTCAAGGTAATCTTTCGATCCTTCTTAGGAGTGGGTCTATGGCTCTGCGGTGGTCCTGTCGGTTGGATAATATTCTCAATTGCAAATAAACTGTATAATTTATAATCGAACTCTCGAGCCTATTTGAATCATCCATGGAGATTAGGTGAATTTCTGATGGATTCTTCTAACCCTATTTTGCACAACTCCCTCTGTAATTTTCAAAAAGAAAATGCCAATTAGCTTGCGTTTATACTGACTTTAAAGTTAAACCTACCGACTATTAAAAGCGACTAATGCGTATGGTATTATAAAAATAACCAGATTAAATTTATTTATACTTCGTGCGAATTTTACTCTAATATATATATATATATACTCGATTGAAAAAATCTATTCAATCAATTTGACCCATCGTGGTAGGTTTAGCGTTAAATAGGAGGTTGTTGAATAAATTTTTGAAAATTCTGACAAATCTAAATAAATTCAGTCTCGCAATTTTTAAGGAAACTCCAAGTGGTGGTGGAGCTTGACCTCTACTAGACCTCGACGATAACAGATCGTTCGGCAGCCATTAACGCCCCCGCGAAAGAACGATATTATTACAGCATTAATATGTTATTCGTATGAATGAACTAGGTGTCCGGGTACACTTGTGCCCGTTCATGCAAATAGGTCCTGATATATTCCGAGAAGTAAACGTTTTAATGAAAACAGGATGGATGCCGGAGACATTATACGAACGGTATGGGTGCATGGACGCCGCTAGCCACGCTCGAACAGGCGCGAATTGTCAGCGCGTATGCAGCCGCGTGTTCGCATATGGCCGCGGAAGGTCGAGTGTGACGTGGTCTCCACTCCCGGCTGCGCAAATATTGATCGAGGTGTCGCCGTGACGAAAAATTCCAACAAACGGGAATACAATGTCCACGGCGCGTCGCATCGTGGAGTATGGCCGAACCGGAGGCTGAAACTTCACCCTTCGCAGGGCGGTGAACCTGTCGAGGAAACACGATCTTCGTTTCGCCGTTTGCAAAAATCCACTTAGACTTTTCCAAAAATATTTCTCTTGCAAAACTTAACCCCTCCCCCCTTCTTTTCGAGTCTATGGAAAGACGTTCTGGAGAATTGTACAGGAAATTTTGCAGATGTCATTGTTCAGGGTAACAGCAGGGCTGACCCGCGAGCGAATGTCAGAAATGTCACGCGGGAAACGTTGACCCGGGGTTGCAGAAGAACGGATTCACGGGATCCGTTGAACCGTTAGATTTGTGTTCGGTGTACACGCAATTGCGTAAGTGCGAGGTGTCCGCGGCCGGGCACGTGTCGCGACGAGCAAATAACACGGTGCACACTCGCCGCTACCTTGGCACCGCGTGTTAACCAGGCTAACCAAGATAATCACTCATTACGAGCGTTTAGCGTGGACGAGGACCAAGCCGTAAGCATCGTCGCCTCCCCATTGGTCATCGCTAACGTACGAATAACACGCGCCGCAAACAACCGAGCCTTCGTTCTGATTAGACGCCGATCTATTCCTTGTTTTGCTACGCGAGTATCGCGGGAACGATTCATGGAACCGCATCTTTTTACTCACGGGAATCTAGCCCTTTTTCAGTCCAGCTAATCTGCTGCTTATGGAAAATTTCGTTACAAGATGTAACTTAGGCCTGCCAATAGTAGACACTTAAAATGAGCTAAGGAACATTGTCACACGATTTTTTTAAACTGAGTTACATTTGTTTAAATTGCCATCCAGGTTAAAGGGACCCCTCTGGTCACGTATCATGGAACCCACTCTAAGCGGTATAAAAAGCGAACAGAAAATCGTAGGATAATCTTCCAGGGCTTGTTGGAAAGCGAAAACTTTATTTTACCTTAGCAAAGTAAATGCACTGGTGGAAAACATTGTTTCACTTTTTGCTCCGTATCTCAGGATAAAAATATTTGATTAGGAAATACCTTGAATGGATTTGATAGCGGAGGTTTCAAGCTTCAAAATGCGATGACAAGCGTTGCTCAACGATGTTTTTGAACAAAGTTACAATGGTTTAAGTTATCATCGAGGATCGAATTGTCCTCGCAGCGTGGGTCCACGGGAGGGGAGAGGGCAGCGTTCGATTAAACGGCCTGCAGCACCCGAGACAATCTAGCCCATAATTTTCAGGATCGCGGAGCGGCAGCAATTACCGTTGGCGTTACATTATTTAGCGTGTCGTGTCTTAACGACGATTCGGAACATTGTTCAAATGGTTGCTTTGATGTGAACAGAACTGCAGTCGCAATAACGCCGTAGCAACACAACGGGGCTATTTGCGTAACCGGTCGAGAGGGGGCGAGGGAAGGGAAGGGAGTGTGTGTGCGTGTGTGTGTGTGTGTGAGAGAGAGAGAGAGAGAGAGAGAGAGAGAGAGCGAGTGAGGGGATGGTGGGACGCGGGTGGGGTGGGGTGGGGTAAGGGGTTGCTGTTAACTGTTACGACGGTGTTTAACGTTCTGACGTGTTCGTGACAATTTAACAAGTCGCATGCACCAAGAAACTGCGCCTACGGTACGCGAACGCCGGCGCAGCAAACGCTCGCGGTAACGATCGACGTATGCGGTGCGAGATTATTGAAATCTGTAATAGCGAACTGGTATCGCGTCGGCTTATCTCGGATACTATCGGGAACTCAACAATACATGTGTACCCAAATTGATTAACCGATCTCTCCTAACTCTCTTCTTCAATTACGCATATTTATAGTCGCGTCAACATTTATCGAGCGCAAGAGAACATTTATATTATTCAAATACAATAACTAGGATCTTAAGGCAATGTAAACTTTCAACAATCCCTTCGTGTTCAATTATTTTATATGCATTGAAAGTAATGTATTGTCTTGTGATATTCCCAAGATTTTTGATTTCGTCTACTCAATTATTTGACAAATAACTAAAGTACAAATACAACAACTAGGATTTTAATTGGAACTATTAGATGGCGTCATCGAGGGCGACTTGTTTGTTCACAATGAAAATTGCTGTTGCTATTGAAGGTTTCATTAAAAAGTGTTTAGCCATGTATGTATAATTTTTCAAAATTATGCAATAATCACCGGTCGCTAGTGTGTTGATATATTAACGAGTAAAGGAAGGAATTTTATAGGAACATTAACAAATTGTTGTCAGAGAAACAGTAAATGGTTACACAGGGGTTATTCTGGCGTCACATGATCGTCCTGTCGGGGAGTGGGGGAATGGCGTTGTAGAAGGGGAAGCTTCAATACTTTCTGGATGTACGTGTTAACAAAAAAATACGTGTTTTATAAAATTGTAAGACATACTTTCTACTGTCAGAAAAAGTTCCAGACCTCTTTCGAGACTCGGAGGGTGTGTCGACGGGCCTGGGGAACTTGGGTCGTATCGGACAAACAAAATGGCGATTGAGGCAGGTCAGGGCCAGAGTGCGTAGGTCGAAAAAAGGTCGGCTGATTCCGTCGAATGAGGAGATCCTACGGCACACTCCGGGATCGCGGCGCGGAATGCGTAACGTGGGGGACCTCCAGGTCCTGGTACGGTGTTTGAACGACAAATATTTTGTCATCAAACTTCTGTCGCGGGGAATCAGCGTGTCTATATGTGCAGGGCTAATACAAAGCGTTTCGCGGCCGTTTGCTAAAATCGGGTTACACGCCGGCCAACCCCTCGGTCGCGCGCGCGGTCCAAGAGAACGCGTTTCCGGTCGAAGACGCGGCAACTCGTTTGCCTCACCCCTCCCACCTCACCGACACCCCTCTCACCCCTCTCGTTCCTCGGAGGATATCGCGCGATAATGAATTATCCAAACGCCCGGTGAAAGCGCGATGAGTTGTTTGGAGAGCGACGACGGTCGTTTCGGCTGTTTGGACGGGAGAGCTTCGAATAATCGGTCCCGGCGGCGATATAATGGAGTCGCCGGGCTCTGTACTCGGGCCTAATGATTGCCAGATCTTCACGGAAAATAAAAATCCCAAGGAAAACATCCCGTAAACAGGAGCCAAGTTCTCTATGACCGTAAAAAGTTGGGAGATCAAACAAAATACGGGTAAGATCGTTAGCTTAGAAATACCTGTTGCAATACTAAAAGAAGCGTTTGTAAAAATTAGTTTAAAAGAATGCTATTTAATTTTTAAAGAGTTACATAGAGGGCTAAATTATTCAAACTTGTCCGCTACTTAACACCTGTTATGACCATTGGTTTAAAAAGTAACGGCCAAGTTAGTTACGGCCTAGATTTGTAACGACAATTTCCGTCGGCGAAAAATCTCTCGAAACCTCGCGATATTCGACTGTAATTCACACATATAGAATATCGATAATGAGCATATCGAAATGTCATAATCCTCGGGCGTTGGCAATTATTTTTAACGAACCCCGAGCCGGGGTTCCGGAAATATTTTCAATAAACGAACGCGGTGATCCAGAAACATTACTGATTAAAACGGACATTATTTATTTGGGAGGTATGCGCTTTAATGTACGTTAATATTAATTGAACGGTATATTATTCAGCATTTAACAAGTGTAAGAAATTGCATCTCTCCATCTGCCTCCAGTTTCGAGTTACAAGCCTCTAAAAAACGGCTAAGTTGTTTCATGTAAAAGGTGGTAGTGCGAGAACTTGGCTGGTGCACGGTATAGTGCACCTAGATATACGATCGACAGAAAGGAACATTTACTATACGAATTGAACTTGCTTTGAAGCTAGAGCTAGAATTAGTTTGCTAAAAATTCGCGGTCTACTAACAAATTATTGCTCAGTTGAATTCTCCAATACTGGATAAAGCAGATCGCATGAGATTTGATTAAATCCCTTGAAGATTTTTTTTTTAAAAGCGACAAAATGACATTGCATTACCTTCGAGTCATTTTCAAGGTGAATTTGATTCGATTTGTGAAAAAAAGCTGGACAGCAATCAAAAGAATTGAATGATTTATGGCAATTTCTTATTATCTCGATAAAGCGTCTGTTCGACCAACAATGGCCGATTGGCATAAAATCCGGTAGTACACCTAGATGGTTGCTAAATACAAAAACTGAACATTAGGCTGGCTATTGTTTTCAGCGTTTGAATCACTAGAATCACTAGAATCACTTAGGGTCACTAGAATAAATGGAAAGAAAATATCTGTGCGAAGTTTAGATTAGCAGTTGTTCTTAGATTTCCTCTGATGTTTTGTTATTTATTGAAACAATACTGGTGCTGCCTGAAACAAAATTTTTCTACAAAATTAAATAAAACCAAACGCGCTTTACGGATAACGGAACGTTCGGATACGGGAGACTCCGCTGTAGAAACATGATCGTTGACAGTCGTTGACCGACGCGCGACGCGATGAACGGCAGGGCGGAGCGCGTGGGGGTGAAAAGAGGCGAATTAAAATTCATGAACACCCGGAGCGGCGTCGAATTAAAATTCATGGCTGGAATTATCGCTGGCTCCTCGAAAACAAAGGAACGGAACGAGTTAGGAGCCCACTCACCCTGTCGCGAGCGTCGGAAATCATCCCCGAGAAGAGTTTCCCGCGCGTGCGAGCCACGCTAATGCTGTCGACTTTTCGAGCGAGAGACAAGCCACCCTTGTTAATCTCTTCCGGTGGTGGAACCCCGTCGATTAATTATAGTTAACACGATCATAACACCAAGGGGGTCTGATTCCTTGGAAACATTGCCATTCGCAATTACGAGGGAGGAGATTCGATTTCCACTAGCACGAAGATCCTGAACTTGGTAAGCACCTAATCGGCAAAAGAAAATTATGTTTGTTACGTGAATCTGTTTCTGCCGTGTATCACTAGGTTGTTGCATAGGAAATGTTGCTCATAATTTGTTGAGAAAAATAAGTACCATTATAATCAACATATTCTGCAAATGAATTTTAAGTTTCTCGATTATGTCACGGAAAAAACTGAACTTAGTGATCGTTCACGTTCTTCACTTCCAAAATTGTTATTGTTCAGTTTATTTACTATCAACAAGTATAGTTAATCAATTAATTACCAACAGAGGTGGACATTATTTGGCGAAACAAATATTTCAAATACTATTTAATATTTTCGACTTTATTTTGTTTAAAGAAAATAGTAGTTTAAATAAGATATACGATTTCGAAAATAAAATATTTCTATTTTAACAATTGGAACCACAAAATAAAAAATTTCTATTTTAATAATTTGAAACACAAAATAGAATATTGTAATTGTTGTACCTACTGAGGTTTGTTGATAAACATACAGTATATCTTATCACGAGGAAACTATTTCTACGCATAAATCTATTGAATGCGAACCATTATTTTCAGCAGTAATATTTAAAATTGAAATTGAAAATAACGACAAAGTCCAAATATTTTCAATATTCTCCAAATAAAATACTATTCTCAAAAATTACTGTCTCAAATAAATTATTTTATTTTAAAATATTATTGCATCAAATAAAATGTTTTATTTTCAAAATTGTACACATACTTTAAAATAAATAGGATTATTAATTTATTATTTACTATTTAAAATACTATTTTCCCCAGCTCTGATCACCAAATCGTTACCAAATTCACACAATCGTCAGCGTGTTGTTTCTCCATGTATATGAAAACAAAAAAAAATGATAATCGCATTGATGGACGTTGAAATAAAATAGATTCACAAGAAAAATTTATAGATCAATATTGAGTGAAATAAATTGAAAACATTTGGGTTCCGCTGAGGTGTGTTATTTTTGTTTCGTGAAGATAAGAGTTTCGTACGTATTGTTAAAATATAGTAAATTACAAAAAAATCAAGTCAAATAAAATTGGAAATATTTAGGTTCCGCCGAGGGGTTCGCGGTGTTTTTGATTCATGCGGATATTGAGTTGTCGCTCTTTGACACGTGGTTGGTGAGACTGTTGAAAATTGTAAAAAAAAGTTATAAATTATAAAAAAAAATAGAAAAATAGCGTCATCACTGGTCGTGACTGGAAAAGATTCGCTGAAAGACGCGAGAGAGAAGAGCGCGTTCGCCAGCGCGAGAAGACCTGTCGATCTTTGCCCATTGGGTCATCATGTTTTCGCGTGTGCGGTTACGAAAGTCGCCGGCGACATTAATATTTCATTAATATTCGCCGAGTAATTCCTGGAAAACCGAGGAGTGAGGCGCGCGCTTCATTAATGCGCGCCGTGTATACGGCCACTTTTACGGAGGCGTCGGTTGTTTTTCAACGGGAATAGAGACGGAACGACGACGCGACGGGTTCGTCGAAGACGACGAAGAGAGACGGGCGAAACGGAAAAGAGCGAGAGACCCGGGTTTGGTCTCGCGGGTCCGATGGGTCCGAGGAAGAAGGAATTTCTCGTCTCGTCGTCTCGGCGACTGGTCGAGCCGGTGATGGTTAATTAAGTGCTAACAAGTAGAGAAGCAGCTCGCGTGAGCGAGCCATCTCGTCCGAGTAAAATCGTACGACGTGTTCTGCCGCGGAAATAAAACCGAGAGGAGACGACGAAGAACCGGCCGAAGAAACGGAGGCGATGCTTTTACCCGGCTACAACTTTATTATTTTATTCCCGCGCCGATGTACCGACTCGACCGAGAATTTCAGCCGCTACCGCGTTGACACCGAATCGTAAATCCATTCGGCTACAAAGTTGTCTTTATCGAATGAAAAACCTGAAAAAAAATTGGATTTTATGTTGTTTTAATTGCGACATCCTCTAGCCAAGCATATAAAGAAACTATCGAGGACGGTGTTAACTATGCCACCTCATTGCTAAATTAATTCTCAGAAGGGGTCACCTATCAACAGAGTTGGGCAAAAAATTAATTGCCGATTCACGATTAAATTTCTACTTCAATAGTTAATCGCAATTATTATATATATATTATTAATCTTCTAGTTCAATCGTTAATTGCGATTAACGATTAAATTTCTACTTTAGTCGTTAATTGCGATTAACGATTATTAATCGTCAATCGGATAATTTATTAATGATTAACTGTCAATTCTCCATCTTCTCTCTGCACCCTCTCTCTGTCTCCCTCTACCTCCATATTAGGATAGACAATCTTTGGATAGACCGTATGGTGTTTAACTTCAACAATTGCTTAAATCAGTCTCCTATTTTTCGATGACTTCTTCGTTTAATCAGCGACTAACGATTAACTTCATCAATCGATTGAATCAATCGCCGATTTTTCGACGATTTCTTCGTTTAACCAACATCTAACGATTAACTTCATCAGTCGACTGAATCAATCGCCGATTTTTCGACGATTTCTTTTTTTAATCGTACACATTACCGTACACAATCAATCATGATTAAAATTTTAATCGATTATCGCCGAATTCTGCCTATGAAGCTGCAATTATTCGAATCTCTCCGAAATTTTTACAACCAGTTTGAGACTGAAAAATCGAAAAAAAATTTCGACTGTATGTCCGAATATGCTAAGCGTACCTGATTTTTCTCAGAACTTTCAGATGCGATTGAACGTGGAAAAATGGTGTAGGAACTGAGTTTTCGTTTTCTCATCGGAGTTACCCTCACGGGTGAGTTACAAGGCTGAAACATGGCAGAAAGAATCTTGTCCTGGAGCCGCGAGGCTGAGGTGGACTACCAGCAGCGTAATCATCTCACGAAATGTTGATTTCGCTGCAAAGTTGCGAACTATGACTTTCTACGCTGAACAGATATACAGAATCGACGGCCTTCGGGTTCCCGTTAATGCATCAGTGTGCGTTACATAAGTGGAGTTGACAGCAAGCAGATTTTGCCGTCTGTACGTTGAGCAAGAGTTGCCATACCGTGCGAAGAGAAAGGACGAAACGAAGAAGGGGGAGGAGCGTGTTCGTCTTGAACGGTACATTTTTCACGAGTCCTCGATTTCGTGAAACGGGACTGGAATCGTCGAGGGTTCTCCCGGTTGGTTGAACAGAGAGAGAAAGAGAGGGAGAGAGAGAGAACACCGGTGCGGCCGATTTATTACCGTGTAAATAATTGTACACCGATTATCTGCAAATTACGTGACTGGTGGTGTACGCGTGTCAAAACTGTGTGCTCTGTCAGCAGAGGCTCGGAGTCTATACACAGTTGCTCGTGGAAGTATTGTACGACGAGTAATTTGAACGTACTCGATGAAAGTTTGTGCGGAGTACTCGGCCGGAGATTAATGGGGCAAATACTTGTCGATGCGCACCGCGAGTTCCCGCAGGCCTCCTTCCCTTGAATCGCAGATTGATATCAAAATATATTTTCTCTTCCACCTGGGAAATCTACGAGAATGTCCTTTCCTCGGAGATTTTATTTATTCGCAACCCTTTCAATGACCAAGAACAATGTGTCGATTTGTTGCTCAAGTTCTGTTCGAAGAAGGAACTGATCCTAATATATCCATGACGTGATTTACGGAGAGTATCTCAGATTTTCGACTGAACGGTCAATTAGCAGGTTCGCCTTGCGAATCGTTTGGTCACTGTCTAAATTCACGTTTCCGCTTCGGTGCGCGACGAGCAAAAGTTTCCTCGATAACAAACGTTTCCGACAAATGTTTTCAACGTTCGGTCTCCCTCCTTTTATTTCGGAGGATGAACACGGAGTTACTGCAAATATTTTTCAACCACGACACATGGACAGAGTGGTCGACTAAAATGATTTTCTAATACTCAGACTCATCATCGTTGTCGAAAGATTTTTATTGATAACATTACCCAACGGAAGTAACATCCTGTAAACAGGAACCAAGTTCTCTATGGCCGTAAAAAGTTGTGAGACCAAACAAAATACGGCCAAGTTCGTTAGCTTAGAAATACGTACCTGTTGCAATACTGAAAAAAGAGTTTGTAAAAATTAGTTTAAAAGAACGCTATTTCATTTTTAAAGAGTTATATGGAGGGCTAAATTATTCAAACTTGTCTTGGCTACCTAACAGCTTTTATGGCCATTGGTTTAAAAAGTAACGGCCAAGTTCGAATAATTTAGCCCTCCATGTAACTCTTTAAAAATTAAATAGCGTTCTGTTAAACTAATTTTTACAAACTCGTTTTTCAGTTTCACTCATTTTTCAACTCTCCGAATTACAGCCCCAGCACAAAACAATAAAAACCCCGTCAAGGCCGCAACAAAGGCGAGTTAGCTGGTCATAAATCGCTGATCATGGATCTTATCTATCGCGGGGTGGTAGTCCCAATAAATCTTGTGGAGGCTGGAAACCACCCCCGGGGTGCGTTCACTGCGATTCGAGTGAAAAGAGAACCGAATGAAAACGATGGTAGTCGCCCTCGTCGAAAACAATCCTGTCGATTGTTTCGGGTGGGGTTGATCTCGACGAGTCCCGGGTCCGAAGTGGCCCCAGGGGGTGGTTTTCCTGGACCGGGACGTGAACAAGACCGAGAGACACGCCGCGATATATTCGACGAGCGAATCAGAGTCTCGGTAATCCTGAGCGACAGGGAGGCTTAGGCGCCCCTCTTGGAAATGGTAGCGAGGGTGGCTACGGTCCCCAGTCACGGGCCAAGGAAGGGGGGTTTAAATGCTGCAACCCTGTAGCATAGAGAGAGAGAGAGAGAGAGAGAGAGAGAGAGAGAGAGAAAGAGAGAGAGATCTTGTGCATTGTGCATTGACAAAGCGCTCCGCGATTATAATGTACGCGGACACACGTCTCGCCCCCCCCCCCCAAACACCCCTCAGGCTACGATCCTTGGCATCGGTAACCCCGTTGCGATCAAGGGTCACGAATAATGCCGGTTAAACGCTACATATTGCTCGGTTCGCCCGGAATTTACTCGGGGATTTGAATAACGATTTGTCGCCCGGCTCCTTCGAGCTATTTCTCTCTCCCTCTGATACCATCCCCTATTCCACCTCCATTCTCCTCTCTCGCATGCCGTCGATCAAGAGGGGAACGGACGCGCATAATAATCGCGATATTCGGCCTGTTTATCGAACGCTTATTTCCTAGCGATTTACGGGAATCGGGAAGGGGGTGCGGATTTCGAGGGTTGATCAATTTAGAAGACGATTCTGTCGGAAAATCTCATGCAAATCGGGCGTTAACGTGCTCTTTGATCTCGCAATGCTAGAGCCGACTGTGGAACAGAAGAACGCACGATACAAAAAATTGCCAATTATTTAAACAATCTTGTTGCTATTGATATGGTTTTTTTTATAAATCTTTCACTGATATATTCGTGTTGCTTTTCCGAGTGAAATGATTCCAAACACGACGCAGTTTGGAGCGTATTCGCTTGTTTAATCCCACGATACTGTGGAGCGTTCGGATAATCGATTGGTTCGGATGATAGAGGCCTTAGTGAATAGGCTTTGAAACGCCACGAATACGTGAGCACCAGTTTCATTAGAAATTAACCGAACCAATTTTCTTGTGTTTGGAAATTTCAAGAATCCGAACAAATTCTGAGGTTGATCGATAATAATTAATGTGGTTCCCTCACTCTCGTAGCCATGTTTCTCCCCGTTCGCTTTTACCGGAGATTATCGATTTCGACTTCTTGAAAATTTAGCCACGATCGAGAGCGACGCGATTAATGAGTGGGTCGTGACGGATCGCGATAATGGCCAGTTAAAAAGCGGCGGTCGACGTTCCGCATGCTTATAACTTGTTCCCGGCCGATAAACATTTTCCAGAACAAACAAACCGGAGTCGAAACGCGGCGAATTATTGTGGTCGCCGGGGATAAAATTGGTTAATTAACGGGCACCGGCCTTTTTCGCGTTTTCACGCGCACGTACGGAAGATTTGCACGGGAATCGGAGGATTATCGATGGAAATTCGGCGACTCGGAACGAAATCGCCTTCCGCTCGCATATATTAGATGCGTGACAGAGCGATATACCGTTTACGGTGCATTAGTTCAATAAACATCGCTATACAAAACGAACGAGTGTGTTCCATCGATTCCCATAAGGGCAACACGTGTCGCGTAAACAAGCTTTTGCTGTATTAAATCATTTATTTTGTGCGAGTGTCGCATAATCCAAAATGTAACATTTTTCTCAGTCAGTTAACATTTAAATGGAGTACAATGGAGTGGATTTAAATGGAGAACGCACAGCACTTTGATTTTGCGTATGTATTTCATTCACGATATTCTAAAAACGATGGAAATATTCAGATAATTGTGTGGCCTGCGAGTCGATAATTGTTTAGTAAACGGTGTTTTTTTTTAGCTTAGATAGAACTTTAAATAGGAATCCAAACAAAAACATCTCAACAAGAACAGCCGCGGTGGTCATATGCCCGAAATCATTTTTAAATGTTAATATCATGTATTTACCTTTCGAATGAATAAAACAATTTTTGATGAAAAATTCAATTGTTTTTGTTACTTTTTAATATTTCAAGTTCTATAGGGCTTAAAAACACCCTTTACTTTCGTCGGGTAGTTATGCATTTTTGAACGATATTGTGACATTGAAAAATGTATGAAAAATTCCCGAATCGAGAGGACTATTTTTCAAAACAATTTCCAAGTATCCAGAGCATGAAGGGAAAGGGGATGGTCAACCCCCGGGACAACCTTTTCCCGGGATACAATAACGCGAGAGGCCGGAAGCAGGCGCGCCGGAAGCGTCGAGGAAGCGACATTAAAGAAAATTAAACGTGAAACGGTTCCACGGACCGACCCAGAAATTGAGTTTCTTCGCCTCTGGCGGCCCTAGGGTCCGCGGGGATCTAATTATCAGTTTCGGAACTTTCGAAATTAATAAAACTTCGTCCCCCAACCTCTTTTTCTCCTCCTCTTACCGTCCTCCTGCCACGGTCCCTCTTGTTATATTGCTCTTCGAAGTCTCGAAGAATCTCTTTGAGGCTGGCGCTAGAGGATAAGGGAGAGCTCGTGAGATAAGGGGGGTGGGGGAGAGACGTCGTCGCGCGAATTCATGGCAGGGGTGTTCTGTTCCGCGGACGGGGGGTGCCTTTCAGAATTTACCAGTCTAATGCGACTTGAAACTCGAGACTCCACGGAAAAGTTTCCGGGGCTGTGCTCGTCGCGTCAGACGTTCTGAGGTCTTGTCCTAGCGTTTCCTACCACCCCCTCGTTCTCCTCTTTCCCTTATTTCTCTCGTTCGCTTGCTTTTCCCCTCCCTCTCTCTCTCTCTCTCTCTCTCTCTCTCTCTTATATCCCTCTGTATTTCTGTCGCTGGATTGTCACCGGTGGTTTTCCAATAATTCCAAGACTCTTTTGGCTTTGATGCCCGCGATGCAAGTCTTATCTCATAGAGGGAGGGACAGTGAGGTCTTCTCGTGAATGGACCACGCCCACCATCAAACCTCCCAACTACTTTTCTATTCATATAGTTCATCATTCGAATATAATTATTAGATTCCGAATAGCTGTCTGCAGGATAATCATTTCGAAAACGAGGTACAACATTTGAACTTGAAATTGGACTCTTGTAGCTTGAAATGAATGACATACATGTTTATTTCATACTAGCTGACCCAACAGAGGTTGTCCCGTCGAAATTTCAATAAATTTCTTTGTGACTTCATTTTTTTCCACTTTCAACTTTTCCAATGTTTTTTTTCCTTGGAAACCTTATTCGGACTATTACGAACATTTCTGAAAAAAATTCACCACATCGGTCCAGCCTGTCTCAAGTGATTCGCTCACCAACGAGCAGCATTTGAAGGTCACCTTTGTTTTCAGAAATATATTACAAATACAAAAAATATACAACACTGTCTCTCTCTCTCTCATATATGTATAGCTAGTTAAATATAGTACAACTTACTCCTCTTCGGTTTTTGTCTAATGTTTACTTTTCACGAAAAAAACGCTAGTCCAAATTATCGCGAACACCCTGTAGATGAAAATCGCAATGGCAATAAAGAGAAACTCTTCTATCGAAACCCTGTCGATCAGACACTAACGAATTCGAGTTCACGGTCCGAAAAAAAGGGTGAGAAGGGGGCGGGGGATGGCCGAGGCAATTAAATAGAGTGGACATTTTTGTAAATGGATCGAGGGTTTGGAGGGAGCGATTTTTTCAGGCCACGTCCCGAAATAAAAGGAACGTGAATCTCGGTGGTTCGTGTCGCAGCCCGGACACTCCAGAGAGCCACGACCGGATGCTGCGTGTCTCGGGAACGAAACCACCCGATCGAGAGAGAGAGAGAGAGAAAGAGACGAAAAGTAACGTTTCTGTAGCGATGACATCGAGGGCCCTTAACCGGCCACGCGGGGGTTGCGAACCCTGCTCCTACGGCCCTTTTGGTCTTCAGGGCTCCGGCGAACACGCGAGTAATTCGGTGTCATGGCAAGCTGTGGTTTTACATCACGAATCGAGTGGACCATTGATACACTTCCCACCCGTGTCCCGAGATGCTATTTTGCTTTCGGTTTCTAGTGTCCACCCCCCTGTCACTTCAGCGTACGAATTTTCTCGATCACACGCTATTTCAATATTTCCGCTCTCGCGATCATAATAAATATAAAAAAAAATTAAACCGACTTTGAAAGAAAACTAAAAAATGCACTAAAAAAAGTATGAAATAATTTCCATTTAATTGATTTATATTAAACACACCAACTGTTAATAAAATTGATTAAAATAAAATATGAAATACAACACAATCTTTTCGGAGGCGGCGCGGAATTGAAAATTTTCCAAATGACAGATGTTGCTGCGATTATGATTTCATTGGAATATGGTGGACTTGGAGATCAGCAGGTAGAAAGAGAAGATACTAAAGATATTAATATGTGACAGCATGTAGAAGAATTTTAGGATTTTTTATGTTATAATAAGTATCTTATATTTTAATAAATATAAAAAATCGGGAACAATTTTTGATGGACGCAATCTCGAAAATTTTTTTAAATTCGACCTTTTATTCGAAACTGTTGTTGCTTCTGGAGGAACATGTCAGTATCACGATTTCTAACTTTCTTATGCTATTTATAAATTTGTTATTCTCTAAATTTTGGTTAGTTTCTGTCAATTTTTTTCGTTTGTAATTAGTTGTGGCTCGCTATTGACAGCTATCGAAATATTTGTCTATCTATCTGTCCAACAATAAAAATGTTTCCAAATAACTGTTGGGTGTAAATATCTTACAGAATTTTTGGCGCTGATACCAAATCTGGCATTAATTTTTCCCCTGTACGTACAGTTTTTGAGAAATCTGAGTTTGAAAACTAGAGGGGGGTTGTTGCTCGCTCGCTTCGCGAGCTTCGCCGGTTGGGGTTGTTGTAGCTCGCTCGCTTCGCGAGCTCGCGAGAGGGTTAGTGGTACGCATGGCTAGTAGGGCATGCATCTATTAATGTATTGTATTTTGAGTATTTGACTCTCCACGAGCCACACAAAGAACTTCCCGATTCGTTAGTTGCAGTATATTATTATCATTATTTCTAGTACGTGTTAAGAAGATTACACGTTTTCAGGGAAATTCAATAGTTTTCTACTTATCAAAATATTTGCTATATGGCGTCGCATTAAACCAATATCGTATGCTCGTTGCTCGCTTGGTTCCTTGTTATAGCAGAGTAATGTTGTAAAATAA
>CM052328.1:114627-141627 GCA_028455615.1 Lasioglossum zephyrum
GCTGGACCCTTATTTTCTGAGATAAATCAAAAAATATCAGCTAAAAACGGTGCAAAAGTGGTGCCTCTCCGTCTTTAATGATTGTTTAAACATGTTTAAGTTTAAACATTCCTACATGTGCGTGTAGGAAAAAAATTAAGACCAGATTCGGAATCAGCGCAAAAAACTCTATAAGATCCACCCAATAGTTATATGAAAACATTTTTAGTGTTGGACAGTGTAATTTACGTTACCACCCGGTATGACGTGCGAGAAATTTCTTCGATGGACAAGGGGTTGCAAAGGACCCTATAGCGATTGATATCCCCGGACGAACGAAGCATCAATCCGGCAAAATTGCAATTCGCAAACCCCTACCCCCGCCTCACCCCCGTTCATCGCGATTTTCGTTCCCCGTGAAAGCCATCCTCCGTCCACCTTTTTCGTGTTCCGCGACGCTGGAATAATGCGTCTATGATCGTCACGGCGCTGAATGAACCGGCACAATATTTGAGCCAGGACGCCACCCCCGTCGACTATCACTACCACCACCATCGCCAACCGGTGCTCCTCCATTGCTGGACAAATATACTCCGAGTCAACATTCGCAATACCGAATACAGCTACGCCTCGCGTCTAATTGTGTTCGCTAGCGAACTGGCTACCGCGAAAAGAAAGGGGATGAAAGCTCGTTGATAAAACCGAGAGGGATGACACTGTGTGTGAACACGATCGGTGATTCTTGTTCAACGGGCCACATCCTCTCTATGGGAATCGCTGTCGACAAGTCGGCAAACATTTCGCAATTTTTTACAATCAACAATTTCTTGCATTTCACAATTTCTTAGAAAAAAGACATTTACCTATTAACTTCCACCTTATAAACACATCATTTTTATTTACTTTTGATATCTTTTATTCATTAAAATAATGATAGCGAGGGCCACCAGTTAATTTGTCATTTGTTCAGACAGTTTTCCGAATTTTTATATTAACAATCCTGTTCCAATATTTATCAGATTTATTCCATCTCGTAAACAGATCATTTTAATTTATTTCTAATATTTTTCATTCATTGAAACAATGATAGCGAGGACCACCAGTTTAATTCGTAAAGTGTTGGGACAATTTTCTAAATGCTTATCTCTTCTTATCAGTAAAATCATGAAAAATCTCATTTATTTGTATCGTTTTCCATTCATTCAAATAATGATCCTTAGTGATCCTTTTCACTTAATATGTAAAGAAGATCCGAATTTTTGAAGTCCGGAGAAACGAAGAAAATGGATCATAATTGTCGTGATTATTAGTCCTTTGTCCGGCGCGGCGTTTAGGTCGGTGAAAGTGATCACTACATTTATATTTGGACACGGGGAATATGTTGCGTCCTCCAAGCGAAAACTGCGAAGTTGACACTCGCCGCGACTTTCCCTTCCTAGATTTGAGTACACAGAACCTCGTCTCGTCAAACACAAGGTCCGGCTCGAGTCAAGTAATAAGCAACTGTATTCTTAACCAATTCGCGCCGGTTGTCGGAAATTATCCGAGTCGCTCGAATCAGATTTTGTATTCCGCGAGATCCATCGATATTCGTCCGCTTTGACGGTGCACGAAATTTTTCCGCGTAACTCGAATTTCTAGAACAATTAATTGGAATATCATTTTTACACTCGTGCGTGGTTAATTATTATCCATCAACGAAATCCGAACTTGACAAATAATTAAACTGATTAAGAATGAAACTTCACACGTTACTACCATATACATATAATAACTTTATTTGATTCCCCTTAGGGCTACAAATCCTTACATATTATTTCTCTTGAACTCGCCGCTCTTACACTCTGACCTTTTTTTACGTCCTAAATTATTATTATTTGTACATAAAACCTCCGCAGAATAAAGTTGTACTGTTTCAAGGGGCGAATTTGATGATGGTAAAAACTTTTCTCAAGGTCATTGTTTTCACAAAATTTTTTACAAGGTCATCGATATTTCTTAAAATGGAATCATATATCCTTTTGTTCATAATCTTATAAACTTAGAAAAACAAAAAAGAGAACAAATTAACAAAAGGCCGAATCATACATTATGATAGATTGCTGAATTTGTCATTTTATTCTCTATAAGAATATGGACAAAAAATATATGATTCCATTTTAAAAAATATCGATGACCTTGAAATCTTGTATAAAAAATGAACTTGAGAAAAATTTTTACCGTCATCAAATTCGCCCCTTGAAACAGTACAACTTTATTCTGTGGAGATTTTTTGTAAAACTAATAATAACCGAGATATTTAGGTGTTCCCATTTAAATGCTCCACCCGGTATACAGGGTGTTTCGTCTAAAACAGGGCAACTAAATATCTCCACCAATTATGCGGGTACAAAAAATAGTTTATGCACTATTTGAATGGTTTGAAAGAACCGTTACATTGCAAACAATATTTTTTTCCGAAGGTCATTTTCTCGAAGTTATCATGGTGATCGGTGGTTTTTTTATGCGTAACTACATCTGTTTTTAATTGCGTCGTGTAGCTGATTGCAAAACACCACGCACATAACGAAACAAAATTATTTTTTCTTCACAATAACCTGAAGAGATAGTTAGGTGGCCTTACCACGCAAAGGAACGCCAATTTTCGAATATCAAGGTCATTTCAAGGTCATGTTAATCTACATATATGAATGTATTTTTCGATGAGTTACACGATGCAATTAAAAAGAAATGTAGTTACGCATTAAAAAACATTGGTGACCTTGATAACTTCGAAAAAAATGACCTCCGGAAAAAAATATTGTTTGCAATGTAACGGTTCCTTCAAACCATTCAAATAGTGTACATAATATATTTTGTATCTCCACAATAGCAGGAGATATGTAGGTGTCCTGTTTTAGACGTAACACCCTGCATAGAGAGAGAGAGAGAGAGAGAGAGAGAGAGAGGGAGAGAAGAGAGAGAGAGAGAGTTACTAAAGATAGTTACTAAATAGAGAGTTACTAAAAACTGAATATTTTTAACCGAATTCTGACCTCTGAAATAGATGTTCATCAAAAGTATTTATGAGAAGAAAGTTTCTTTGGAATTACCGAGTAACGAGAAGCTAAGAAATGCATAGAACGTAGAGAAACGGGTAGAGCGAGTTGAAAATTCTTTGCATAATTTAGAAGCATCCTTTGTGGTGCCGTAGCGAGAGAGGAGAGCAACGTAATTTCGAGGCGCGTGTCCCGTCACAAAATGTCACAGCGCACCGCTGCGTTGCATGGAAACAACGAAGGGTTGTTATTATATTTACATCGTAACGCACATTGTACCTATCGACGTGTCGTCGACGAACGAGATTGCCTGTGCATAATTTAATGGAAGCCAGTATGGTTCGATCAATCGACTCTGACAAGCAAAGTTTAAGGTAGACCTGTTGTCCGTGCAAAATTGCTGTGACTGCAAACCACCCCCTAAACGGGAAACACGCACGTAGTTACCATTTCGTAAAAACAATTACTGCCACAGGAAATGCAAACAAACTTTGCAATTATTACACCGCCGCGCCGATCTGAAACGAAAATTACAAGGAACCAAAATAGGTGTGCAAATTAATTTCGTGATTGTTACATTAACCATCAACAAAATATGTATAATCTTTTATTTTAATTAATTTTAAGTGCATAGGCAATGTTAAAGGCAATTTTTTCGCGTATCCTCAAAGTGACACATGGTCACAACTGCTTTCTTCTTTAACATTTTTCGATTAGCACGCTGTCTTCTGATCACTCCAGCGGTAAAATAAATCCGGAGGGGTTGAGCAAATTTCCGGGAGAAAATGGTGGAGGGGAAAACCGTCGAACAGAAAAATAAAAACAGTAGAAAGGTATCGAGTAGCGAGAGGGATGATGAAGAAGAACGAAGGAAGGGGATGAAGAAGCGGAGGAAGAAAGTGGAGAGAAGTTTCTCGATAGAGCAGAGAGAAAAAAGAGAGACGTCGAGGGAGCTTCCGTCGAAAGCTGAACGATAATACTCTGTGGTGCTCCCCTCTGAACGCTTCGAGCGGGATAAAGCCTCGCTTTTCGGACCGGCGAGAAACGAATCGAGGGGGCGGAAGAAGTGCGCCGTTCTTCGAGGGTGAAGAGGAACGGCTATAGCTTGTAAGTGAATTTTATTGCGCGATTATATTGAATCCCTCGAAGCCACCAGCCACTGTCAAATCCCACCCCCACCCCCACCCCTCGAGGAGACTCCATGCGGTGCTCAAACTTTCGGCACGGTAATTCGAAATTCGTCTACGTTGCTTTCCGTCGTGTTCCATCCCTTCGACTGGCATTTCTTTCGTCCGGAAATATCGATTTCTCTTGCGCACTCCGAAAAATGTATTTGCTCGCTGCATACGAATCGTCCGATTTTAGAATGCGAATCATACGGACCGTTCAGAGATACTTAAACTTACCTTAATTTAACCTCAACTTAATTTTCGAGAAATTCCTTGAGCCTCGATTTCAAGGTGAAATTTTGTATTTGACGTTCTCCTTGAAAAGGATGATTCTTAAGGGGTTGAAGAACAGTTTCTATTTGCTGAAGATTGATTCTGATTTGCCGCTTAAATACGTAGAATGGCGGACCGTTGTTACGCGAAGAACAATTGTCAAATGATGACTGTATTATGGTAGCAAGAAAGTGACTAAGCCATTAAGCCACGGAATAACAAGGAACTTTAGCTCGACTGTGAGCACCACTTTTAAGTCTCGAGGGTTGCACGGTAGTTACCGCCGGCGGATACCAAATCGAAGCTCTTGCCCACAGGGATGTTTGCACGTTGGATCACGGCCTCCATGGCAAAATTCACCATAGCAAAACCTTGCTATTCCCAGAGGCACCGGGGAACTGGACTGGAGGGGAGGGATTTACGGGGTTTCGTGTCTGCGACCTCGGTTCTCTCTGTCCCGAAGTCGTTTTAGTCATGATCGAGGATCTCCGAGTAAATGTTCGTGGACTTAAACGATCATCTTTAACCACCTTCCTCTTGCACCTTAAACAATTTCCATTGTGAACCACCTTAAGGGAACCACTACCACTACCACTACCACTACCAATACCACTACCACTACCACTACCACTACCACTACCACTACCACTACCACTACCACTACCTCTATCACATACAGATCACAAGAGTCTTGATATTCGAAATTCGAGAAATAATAAATCTCCTCCCATCCCATTATAAATACTTAACCCGAATTTATGCTATAAATGATTAACGTACAACTATTACTAATACAATATTTTATCCATATAAGTCCCTAGCACGGGTCTGCCGAGAGACATTTATGCGCCAGAAACAGTAGTATTCTTTGACTTTTGCCGAACGTAGAGAAGGACAGCCGAGCTCGAGAGAAATTTCCAACTTCTTTATTTTTCATTAATTTTTTATGAGACTTCGATAATCATATTTTTAGTTCTAGCATTTTTCTACTTAAAATCATACCAAATATGATATAATTCCGATGATATTTACTTGTGTAATAGACAATTAAAGTTTCGGGCGCGAGGAAGGTTAGAAAATGGGTAAGAAAGAGACGCAGAGAGTCACAGTCACCGCGCCGCGCCGCGCCGCGCCGGCACACTTCAAAGGCTCGCCTGTGACTATCCTTCCTTGCGCCCGAAACTTTAATTGTCTATTACACAAGTAAATATCATCGAAATTAAATCATATTTCGTATATCATTTTGCATTAGAAAAATTCCACGAATATGTTGATGGAAGTTCCATAAAAAATAATGAAAAATAAAGAAGTTAGAAATTCGGATTAGGTGATCTCACCGATATACCTGAGCCGCAAGATGTCATACTTATCGGCGACCGAGGTGAGTTTTCACTGTTCAAAAAGATATTGTCAATATGAAGTGAAATGTTAAGTTCATACAGTATCTTCGGTGATCCTAAATAATCACAATGTATTTGACAAATAATTTGTTTGAACTTTTAAAGGACATTGCCAAGTTCAGGGGTTTGAAAGTTCGGAAAAATTTCGAGGAAGAATGTAAGAAAGAGAGGAAGAGAGGTTCGAGAGAATGTTCGATGGCAACAAACACTTAGGATGTGATCTGATCGGACGACGACGAGACTGTGGAAAGAAGAATGAAGACTCTGGCGATTACATTTCGAGTTGCGTAGTGTAACTGGCGTAACGAAGGACCGGAGGAAGGAAAGTTGAGGAATTAATTCAACTCGACCATCTTTTCCCCTTCTGTGCCATCTCGAGAGAGCAACTGGCTGCCTCTTTGAAGAAGGGCCAATAAGATCGTCCCGGGGACCTCATCCTCCTGTCCTCGGGGATAAGACGAGCACTCAGCCGAACTAAACTATCAGATCTTTTCGCGAGCCTGGTCTCGTGAGCCGCGCAACGCGAGCTTGGTAATTTCGATCTTTTATCCGGTCCGTCGGAAGATAATAACACTACCTGACCTCTCCACTGAATAAGCATTTTGTATTTTCCGATCGTTATCAAGACGAGGACGTCAGTCTGAGGAGGGAGGACTATTTTGTGACACTTATCCAAGATTGGGACATTTCGTAAAATTGTAACGATGCTCCCTATTTGCAAGTAGTAAGTTAGTAGATCTGATGAGAAGCTGATCTGTCCAGTGAATGAATGTTTTTAGCAGTCTTTGAAGTTGGCTTCTTCTTGGGAAGAGGAAGGAACTATTTTGCGACACCTATCCAGAGTTGGGACATTATCAAAAATTGTAAAAATGCTTTCTACCAGCTAGTAATAAATTAGTGCATCTCGATAGAAGCCTACTTCTATCTTAGCAGACTCTGAAGTCAAGAGGATAAATGAAAAATCGAACATTTTGTATGCAACAACCAAACGTTTCTTGACGACCGGCAACTTTCTAGATGACCGACCGGGTGTTCATCGGTGCGTTAGTATTGCGGTGGATATGATTTCGTATGATTTTTAATAAACACCGATCAGACAGCCAGATGTACCGGTCCGGTACTTGACTCGGCATTTGGAAGAGCACTCGTTCGGCTTACCCGGGCCACTCGATGCACAAAACTGACGGACGGACAGGCCCTACTGTGCATCGAACATATTACGTCCGAAGTGCGCGGAACAAAGTACGCCATTGTTTCGTGCCGTCAATAATCCACTTGCCCTGACTTCGAGAGGACCAGGGGCGCAGGGAGTGGAGTGGGCGCGGGTAGCGGGGGAGCGGGCACAATTGGAAAAAGCTCCGAGGAAACTGGGAAACCGATGCCCCACGGGGTCCATCCCACCGCTGCTGCGCGAAGAAAGGGGAGAGACTTTGATTTCTCCTCGATCCTCGATCAAGGATGGAACCTGTTCTTCCGTTCTTCCTCGTCCATCGACCATCACCATCTTCACCATCAATATCGACTTAGCGTTCTATACGGTCTTTCGTTAAGCAGTGCTATTTTAAATTCTAAGAAAATTTACGATCAACAGTTTTCTACAATTTACAATGAACAAGTCCTTAGAATGAAGCATTTTTGCAATTTATAATGAACAATATTTGACAATTTTCAATGTAGAATGTACGTTTACCGTGTACATTTAATGATTTTGTTCAATTTCCAATGTACAATTAATAATTTAGTACAATGTACGATGTACACTTAATAGTATTCTACAATTTCCAATGTGTACCATTAACAATTTCTTAGAATCTACCATTAATCATTAACAGTTTCGTACTATACACATACAAACATAATTTTAACAATGTCCAATTTTTTACCATTTAGCTAATCACGTGTCGAAGGGCGAACCCTAACCTTTAGAAAGGCATTTCATAACGACTAACCCTCGACTCGTAATATTTAAAATCGTCCTGGAACGAACGCGATCGGAAGAAACTCGCGTGCATAACAATTTCCCAGGAAGCTGTCTCAAGTTCCGAGACGCGACTGTTGGGGCAAGAACTCGCGGCAAGAAAAACGGCAAATTAATTTACCGTTCTCGCGCTGAGGAACGGTCCGGTCTAGCGGATACTTGCTAAGTAAATATCGTGCGCGGTTAGATATCGGCCTCGCCGGGGAAGGACCACTAAGCGTTGGCAATCGAATGATTAAAGGCGGCTTCGCCTGGTTGCGTCGGATGCGGCGAAATTCCCGACGGAAATCAGAGTCGCTGGCCATCCAGCCGTATTCTCTCTTTCTAAGCACCCGCGTGCGCGCGCTCCAACCATCTCTTCCACCCTCTTTCCACCCCCAATCTCGTACGCCTAGCTCAGAGAGAGAGAGAGAGAGAGCGAGAGACTCATCCCTACCAGCCTGTGCTCTCCTTCGGGAGTTATCCTCAAAGCCGCCCAGTCACCCGCTCCTTCTAAACCCTCCAGCATCCGCATCCCTCTCGGCAAACACCAGACCGGCTTCGAGGACTGCTACGGAATTCTGGAGATATGCTGAAGACGGGAACACGGACGGTTACCGACACTCAGGTGGGCGACGTTTAATGGTCTACCGAATTTCTGTACATCGTTTTTCCTTTTTTATTCGCCGCCATCTTGCGAGGACCACTGGTGGGACAAACTGGCGAAGCTGATGACAACACGAATTTTTACCAGTTTTTTTCATCGGATTATTAAGATTACTATTTCATCCCGCAAATATTCAGATGAAATCTAGGTGTATTTCCGTGCACCAGCCAGGCTTTTACACGAAACAACTTAGCCGTTTTTTAGAGGCTTGTAACTCGAAACTGGAGGCAGATGGACAGATGTAATTTCGTACACTTGTTAAATGCTATCATGTTTGAATATTGACAAAACATTATGCTTCCAACATTAAGAGGTTCCGAGATATAGGACCTCAAAAATCGCTAAATTTCTCACTGACTGACTGACTGACTGACTGATCATCCAAACCTTTCGAGTACTTCCTATTGACCTAGAAACTTGAAATTTGGTACATAAGTCCACCATAAAAACACTCAAAGGAATAATTATTAAAGTTTGAAATTTCACACCTTAGAAGGGTTGTATTGAAAAAAAATATTACAAAATAGGTACGTAGGAGAGGAATAGAAGCATAACATACGTAAGTATACGTTTTACATATTAGCTTCGAAGTCACAACCAATACTGATGAAAAAAACAATCAAGAAAAATCGATGAAATCCAAAGAAAAACATCCTGTAAACAGGAGTCAAGTTATCTATGGCCGTAAAAATTTGTGAGATCAAACAAAATACGGGGAAGTTTGTTAGCTTAGAAATACCTTTTGCAATCCTGAGAAAAAGCATTTGTAAAAATTAGTTTGAAAGAACGCTAGTTTATTTTCAAAGAGTTACATGGAGGGCTAAATTATTGAAACTTGGCTGTTACTTTTTAAACCAATGGCCATAGAAGGTGTTAGGTAGCAGGCAAATTTCAATAATTTAGCCCTTCATGCAACTCTTTAAACATTAAATAGCGTTCTTTTAAACAAATTTTGACAATCGCTTTTTTTCAGTATTGCAACAGGTATTTCTAAGGTAACGAACTTGCTCGTATTTTGTTTGATCTGACAACTTTCTACGATCATAGAGAACTTGGCTCCTGTTTATAGGATATTTTTGGTAGGAGGTAATTTACCTCGTACATGTTTTAAATAATTCTCCCCTCCACGATGTTCCCCCATTCTCCGGCGGCGAGTATCCTGCCACTGTAGTGGTGAAGAAAAGGTAACCGTATTCCCCTCAACTCTCCTGATATGCCGCAACGGATTTGATATGAGTGTAGGGTGCAATTTAAAATTTAATCCAGTAAAAGCATTGCGCGATTAAAAAAATATTTTGTTTTATTATGTACAACTTATTAACCACATATATAAGGGGTCCGGAAAATGTACTTCCTTGGATGGTATGATTCCTAACTTAGTTTCAACGATCTTTTTCCTTTCTACCATGCCCTAATTGATCCTAATAACTCTGGAACGGAACCCCGGAGAATATTTCCACAAAGGAAAAAGAGTTGTTTGAAATTCATTTGCTCCGTTCGAAACCGTACACGCGGTACAGACCAAAACAAAACAGCGGTTTAGGCGAAGAAGCTAGTCAGATGGAAACGATACAAGCAAACAAGCGGACAAGTTCTGACCGGTGATAACATCTGGAGACGTTTCGACGCGCGTTACGCCTGGTGTCGGTGTATCTTTGGCTCGATCGATCTGTTAACGAGTCGTAACTACCGAGATGGTGCGAAAGTCGATCCTAGTCTACGATCTCCTGAGGACCGAGCAACCCCCGAAAGGATTCTCCGAGCGGGAAATCGTCGAGCAGATCAGCAACAGGCATGACATCGCGGTGGGCAAGGGATTTCGGAGGCAGGTGGCCGTGGCCCTTCGCCGGGGACTCGACTTCGGGATCCTCACCAAGAAGGCTAACAAATTTAGGTGACCATCAACCCCACACCCTCGAATTTTTCCCTATTTTCCTCGAAACTTCCCCGAGAGTCAAATTCTTCCAGGAGCCGCAAATTTTTTGTTTCCTCTGCATTCTTTATTAGCAATTTAATTCATTTAAATTCTAAATGTCTTTAAGGGGTTAGGCATACCCATTCTAGAGTATTTATCAGTGTTACCAATCTCCGCGTGGAAAAAAGTTCTTTTTGTGGTAACACTGATGAACATACATATTTATCAGCCTAACGCTTCAGTTTTTCTATTATGCCACGTTTTTTTTAATTAAATTATTAATTGTTATTAATAAACCCGAGTGGATTCAAGGCCTATACAGAGTGAATCACCTAACGTTTGCACCTCCAATATCTTTGTTGTTTCTAAAGATACGTAAAATATGGTAAGAACAAAGTTGAATGGTACAATGGGGCTGACACGATGCCGAAAAACATATTTTGTTTTTATGTCATTTTTTTAGAGATATCAAGGTCACCTTGACTCTTTTAAATGGAACCAACCTTTTCAAACACCTACAATGATAGTCCCTTTCATTAGGAATTCAGTGACTCGGGAATCAAGACTTTAATTCGCAACCCTCCCTTAATATGTATTATTTATTCGCAGACGAATGTACATTCTAACTGTCGACATTGTAATTTTTGTATAATTCATTTTATCTTATTTTGTATAATTCGTTTTTAATTTAAATTATTTTTATTTCTATCTTTGAACACGAAATGAGGCTCTTCGAAAGCATCGATTTCCCAGGTTCGATCCGGAGAACGCGATGGTGAAGAATGAAGGACGGAGGATCGCGAGAAAACCGAAACCGAAGCGGAAGACCGAGAAGAGAAAGAAAAAGGGGAAGTCGAAGCAACGAAACTCGCGGAGTAAAACCCGAAAACAGAGTCGAGAGACGCCACAACCGGCGTTTCCGAAATCCTGGACACCTGGCAGAAGGAATCTCGCGGAAGAACCTATGCCTAAAGTCAAGAAGGTTTGATTGAAGACAGAATGTGTGTCTTCGAATATTTTTGTTCGTTTACCTGTGTTTGTAGAGACATGTATTTTCGAATTAATTTTTATATACCTGGATAACTTGATCATTATTCATTTCAATATCGGACAACAAAAGTGTTCTCAGAAAACCATATTACTACAATTCGCCGCCTGAATGTAATAACTAGGTAACTTGTGGACATTTTCAGTTATCTACATCGTATTAAAGAAGAAATCAAGTAGAATTTAATGTAAAAACTGGGTAACCTATCAAAGTAATCTACAACATCTAGTGAATCATAATTCAGTTTAATCTTGTTAATGTAAGAAGTAGGCAACTTTTTATTTTTGCAAAAAAAAAGAAAGGTTTAAAATTTTTTTGCAAAAATAAAAAAGAAATATAAGCAGATATTGGCATTACGTTTAAAATAACGGTCTCCCTACCATAATCTTAAAACCATAAAAAGTACTGTTTCATCAATTTCTCAAAAATAAGGAATTGTAAGTTACCTAGTTCTCACATTCAGGCGGCAAATTGGTCTTCGGACCGAAAATCTGAAATGAGAATTTCGAAACGAGAATAGTCCTTGAGCATCGCTGAAAACGATTTCACGGGTGACGAAAGAAGATATGCAAACGTTGCTCGAAAGTCCTTAAATCGTAAAATATTTCTCCAAGAATCATTCTTAGACAATAATTGTAAGTTCGTTTTCATCGGAGGTTGCAAGGTTTCAGGAAGCGAATTTCGCAAAGGATGACGACACCGAGCTTCCCACAGTGATTCGGCGCTCATTATTCATGCTCGCTTACTGCCACCCTCCACCTGCAAAAGAGAGAGGACCGACGAAAAAAATTGAAAAGCCACGTTAAAAGGCGTAACATCGAAAACGGTTTCGCGTTCACGTGAAAATCCGTTCCCATGAAATTCACCTTCCGCCGTCAGGATCCCGGCGATCCTGTTAGACGAGACTGGTTCAAACGTAGCGGCCGATTCTTCGACTTGTAATCTCTGGCCTGGTTGATCCAAATAGGTGGATCCGCGTACCTTTCGGGATCCTCCGGAGATTTCGCTGACCGTTCTTCGATTAGACACGGCCACTACGTTCGCTCGTTCAAAGGCCTAGCCTGGGGATAGCTCACTGTAAACGTCTTCGGGGGAGTATCCCTACAGGCCGGATACGCCGTGAAAATCGGCCGAACAAATCACCACCGTTCATTTATTACCTGGGCCACCTGTTATCGGAACGATTGCGTTGTACCTGCGTTGCACTTCTATCAAACTTTTCTTTTCTTATCGTCTGGCGGGTCTACGTAAAATTGCGAATAAAAATGTTCAAAGTAGACTGCACGACATACAAGTTGAATAAAAATGTATTGTTTATTTTAATGAATTTTTAGTAACAGAATACAAAATTGTCTGCTTCGATTCGAAGAATAGGTAGACAAACAGACATTCCATTCTGTCTCGAACGATTTCAATACATTGGGATCCTTGAGCTCTTTTAATATTAACAAATCTATCTTTTATTTCGATGAATTTTTTCAGAACAAATTCAAAATTGTCCACATCGATTGGAAAGTTTCGAAGCCAAATAGAAACTCCATTCTGTCTCGAACGATTTCAGTAAAATTAGAATAGTACAATGGTATCCTTGAGTTCTTCTAATATTAATAAATCCATCTTTTATTTCGATGAATTTATTGAGAACAAAATAAAAATTGACCACATCAATTAGAAAGTATCGAAGCCAAATAGAAATTCCATTCTGTCTCGTATGATTTCGGTAATATTAAAATAATACACAGGTATTCTTGAATGCTTCAAATCAATTAAAAAAATACATAAAATCCGCAGTCTAGTATAATAACATTTCCAAGTTCGTCTAAAATGCCTGTAAAGTTTCGTATACGATCGATTCGTTCTTCTTACAAATGCTCAAAGTTAAACGAAACTGTACTTTCCGTTTTCACGGATGTTCGAAGTAGACTGTAACGTAGTTAAAATGTTTAAAACTCGCAGCGCGATTGTTCCCTCGCAGGAAACTTCGGCTAATAAGTTTATCCCCAGACGCAACGCAGGACTGCCCCGCAATAGATCCGCTTCAGTTTACCGAATTGATCCGGCACAATTATCCACACCCACGCCTCCCTTCAAACCCCACCAATTAATATTTCAAGCCTGGTTCCGCGTTGTTAAGTGCCGCTGCATTGTCGGCTAACAACAATGAACGAACGTATCGTTGGTATTGCTGGCGACCTGTCCCTTTGTTCGATAACTGCCTACGCGTTGCCTAATAGATCCCGGGTTCGGGTTCGGGTTCGGGATCGATGCTCCAAGTGGACGGGGCTCTGGCAAGGTGGGCCGGAAGAAACGTGAATGACCAACATATGTCTCGTCGCCATTAATTATCGACAGCCCTAGGCTGCACGATAATCGCCTGTTTTGCAGTCAATAAGGGATAATGCATATATTTTATTGCGTTTCTCGAAAGTGGGGCTGCCACGGTAAATTCAATTAGAAGACTGCGAATACATTGCAGGAAATTCTTCCCTTTGATTGTTTATATCGTCACCTAGCTATTTTACCACGTTTTTTATTTTTATCTCTAATGCTTCATATGAAATAGTGTAGTTTAATCATATCATACTATACATTCCTGTGTATTACAATAATATCATACTATGTACACATTCCTGTATATTCTAGTATATCATACTCCAATACGTTCCTGTAAATTCTAGTACATCATACTATACATTCTAGTATATTATACTACATGTATGTTATTCTAGTACATTTTAGTATATTCTAGTATATCGTACAACATTTTTCAGTACATCATATTTAATTTTAGTATATTGTAGTATATTCTAGTACATTTTGTAGTACACACAATACCAGTTTCACAGCTCGTTTACAAACCGGAAAGATGAAGAACCATTGCGAGGGGCATATTCAATGTAGCCGACGTGATCCGCCAGGATGTTTCACCCCGAATCGGCACCGGGTGGGTAGAGGAGGCGTTTTAAAACGGCGAAGTTCGCCGGTCGGAATTCATTAAAAGCACGTTGGTAATGGGACAACGATGACGTTGTTGGTCGTGCCGGAGGGAAATGCGGGCGACAAAACCGTGCCATCAAGCGAGAGCCATGGGCAAAGCGCGCGCGCGTGAGAGAGAGAGAGAGAGAGAGGGCGGGAGGACAGGGTGTCGTAATTCTGTCGCATTACCATTTAGATTAGTTAGATTTGCAGGTAAACAGGACGCAGCCGATCACAAAACACAAACATACGCGTCTGCCCGAGCCCGGTACACCCGCCCCCGCAGTCCCAGAGCCGCGGGACGAGCCCGGCCACCCTCCCCCTGAGTTGACATTTTAATTTCATCGCGATAATTACTTTCAAACGGATGGCTTTTTAAGTAGATTAAAATATTCCTGCGCCGCGAACACGTCCGCACTCGTATAATTAATGCATTTTACAGGACGCGCGTCGCCGGACGGAATCCGGTTTTAATGTTCCTATCCCAACCCCGCTCCCACCGTCCCCTTCACCCCCTCCGACCACCCAACAAGCCCCGGCAATTTCAACTCGATTTCGCGACTGGTTCGCGCGTGCGATTTCCCGACAGTATTTTATCTCTGGGAACGACCGTTCAATTAGATTCGCCGGATGGAAATGAGCGAGCAGAAAGATCATGTGTTTCGTGCTTACTTTCTGCTCCCTGTTTCTTCACTGTTATACCTAAACTCGTCGGATATCAGGTGCAGCAGATTTACTACCTTTTTATTGAGAGCACGTGTATAATAAAATGTTTGCTCAGGAATTAATCGGAGAAAACGTACGGAAATTTTTTTCTTTTAATGATCAAGCTCAAAATTTAGACCAAGTAAGTTTTAAATTTTAATAAGCTCGATATATTAGATTCCTTCGATCCTTCGAGATTGTTTTAACTCTTATCTTTTCGAGGTAAAAGATTTCTCTGTAAGAAATGTGTGTACAGGGTGTCTCAGTTAAAGGTGGCCATTTAAATATCTCGTTGAGGATGGGTAGTATCCAAGACGAAAAAAAGCACGTAATTTCACGGTTGTTGTTCTTGGAGATGCCACGTTTCGGTGCCGGTGCTGTGTGCTTCCGGATTCCTCTATTTTGTTTCGCTCCTTTTATGTTCGGCGGATGGCGCGTCGGAGGGTTAAACAAAGTCGCCTCACAGGTGCAATAGAACCTGTGTCGCAAACGAGGTCGAACGAGAACCGCCGGTGCTCTCTGCCACGCCGTCGCCGTCGCCGCCGCCGCCCTCTTGGCCCTTTCCAACAACGTGGATCCATACGATTGCCTTGCCCGCCTTCGGAAAGAATGCGACGCGCATCGAGGGAGGACCGCAGCCAATTTCAATATTTGAGGAAACTCGGCTGACAGGAGTTCCGCAAAATTTGCAGGTGAAAGGCGAAAATGTCCGTGGTGATTTAACGAGCCCTTCAAGGCACTCTACGGAAGGACGCTGTTCACCACGAAACAAACTATTCCCGAACCAGCCGGGACTTAATACAAGGCGATTATGGGCATACGTGATTCACTTTAACTTCCGAACTTCGGAAAAAATTCATCCCTATTCGGCGGGGATCATTGTCTTAATCGTGTCAATTAATTCATTCGTAAACAAATTCATCTCCATTCTGTAGGGACCGTTGTCATAACAATCATTAATTAATTGTTCATTATTATCATGGTCAAATAAGTTCTGTCCCGTATTTCTTATTATCGTGAAGACACTTTTTTTCTGGTATTTCAAATGAAAATTAAGGGCGACAGCGTTCTAGATCGATCTTTTATCTAGCGTTTTCGACTACTCAAAAAACCCCACGTTTGTATTATCGAGAAATCAGAACGTGAAACCCGCCCCCTTGCGATCCTGGACTAAAGGAGTAAACTCCCTTAAGGCTCGGTAGGTTTGGTGCTAAGAATTCGAACGGACTTTTGAGCGGGGGTGTATCTCTTTGGACCACGTTACGTCTGAATCGTGGAAAACAAAAAGAGTGTGCTGCGCAACGAAAGCGTGGAGAGGAAAGAAGTTCTAATCGACGTAACTGTGAAGAAACTAATACGCGAAGCGGTTTAAGAGAACGTCTGCTGGTATGGTGGTTTGAATGGGCTCGAGGCTGAGCGTATGGGGGTGGAGCTGCGGGCCCAGCGATCGACCGCGTGAAATCGACCACCTCGTGCACCGCCATCCCACGGACAGCATCCACCATCCAGCATCCAGCATCCAGCGTCCACCTCCCGCTCCCACCCCCGTCGCTTCCGCCATCCACCCTCGTGCTCGTTGTATTATCGTACGACCGCACAGGCTAGCCCCTACATCGTCAACATATCCGGGACAAGCAGCGCCGCGCGTGTGCCTGTGATCGCGCGCGCGTGCGTTCACACGACCCTGCACACACACGCACATGCAGTTCTACATACGTACACGTTCAGCCAGCCGTAAACGAGGATAGGCTGCGTCGGTGTGTGACATGATTAAACCGCCCTCCGCGAACCACACTCCCCTATCACCCCCTTCCACCATCCTTCTCCTCCTCCTCCTCCTCCTCCGCCTCCGCCTCTTCATCCTCCGACAACTGCCGCCGGCCAACATGGCCGCCGCTAATTAGCGCCTAATTATTATTTATTGCATTGGACGCGACCCGGTCTGTGCCGACACCGGCGACAGTCGCGACACACCGCGCAATATAATACTGCCACTCCTTCTACCCTCCCTTTCGTCTTTATCTTCTCTATTTCGCTCTCTCTCTCTCTCTCTCTCTCTCTCGCTTCTCTATTTCTATGAAAAATATTGTTTACTAATTACGTCGGATCTTAAAAGACCCACTGAAGAACTACAGTTTGCTTTTTTGCAGGACGTTTCTTTTCAGATGTCACCTCGAAAGACAAAGTTGCATCGACTTCGAAGACTTTATTGAAAGTTGTATTAACCTCGAAAGGAAATGTGGAATAATCGAATTGTGCTGATTACGTCCCATGAAACACTACATATTTTCTATACATATTCATGTGATAATTATGGGAGTCTGTAGGAGTGGTACATAGTTGCAGCAGAAAGATCAGTGACGTATGCCCTAAGTGTCCATGGTTCTTTAATGGTGTCCATCATTGGACAAGTTGCTAGAGGTGATGAAGTCTGGACCAACAGTGTTGAGTCACCTACAACAATGGCGCATCTAGGATTTAATCTTGGGGAGAGCAAAGCCCGCTGGCCTACCCCCTGGATGCGCCACTAATCTAGAAGATGAGTTTGCTCTGCAAGAAGGTGCGAGCTTGATTTGCAAGAGGGTGAATTTGATCTAAGAAAAGCTGAGTTCGATTTGCAAAACCTGTGTGTCTCTTTCCTCAGCTGGAATCTCCTTCGCAAATCCTAGGGTAGGAGGAGACCGGTCTCACAAGGCAATCTGGCAATTTTCCGGAACGATAACACCCCTTAGCATCGTCGAGTCCTTGTCACCTGGAGAGGCGTCGGGGGTCCTGAGGACGTGATTCTCGCGATGCGTCGCATCATCCAGCCGATCAGACGTTAAATCGTAAGGAACACAAACGGCCGGAACACGCAACACTCCGGTGGCTATCGATCGTCCGGGAATTTGTTTGCGGCTAGATTCATCCGGACGTTTCCTTATGAACGTTCCGGCTGGCAGTAGCGAGGAAGAACGGAGCGATTTTCTTTTTATCTCTCTCTCTCTCTCTCTCTCTCTCTCTCTCTCTATCGCTGTATAACCACGACGGAGGATCACCCTGGTGGATAGTCAACGCGAAGAAGAGCAGAGGGCCACCGGAGGGAGGGAGGGTGACGGTGGAGGTAGTCGAGTTGAGTTGCGGCCGGATCGGTTGAGTTAAGTCGGGTCAGGTCGAGTCGAGCAGAGGTACCAACAGGGCGGTCGCAAATATTGGTATTTGGCAAAGACTATCCTTGATCCGTGTCTCTCTTTCTCCGCGCTTCCTTGTCATCTCCACCACCCCCCGCTCTCCCGCCCTGCATTCTCTCACTTCCAGCCTCTCTTTGCCCTCATCGTCTGTCTCTTCCTTCGCGCGACCCGCTGCGAACTTCCCCTGTCGGGGGGTGGGCACCGTGTCCAGTCGTTGCAGCCATTTTCCCTCCCCCACAGATTTTGTTTCTCCACAATCTTCCCGCGCCTTCGTACACCAGTCTCCCCGTATCCGTTGCATCTGCCGAGTTAACAGTTATAGTAGAGGTACTTTAAAATAAGTCTGAATAAACCAATAAATGATAACATATATTTATGAAAGTTTTAACTGATGAAACTTGGTATTGACTTGGATCTGTACGTTATAACGTGTGTAAATGACGCCGCGATGAAAGGATCCAGGGGAAATAGGTTACGATGCTCGAGCCGGGGCATTGTCAGCGGCGAGTGCGCTCGAGAATAATAAATCCCAATAAAAACATCCTGTAAACAGGAGCCAAGTTCTCCATGGCCGTAAAAAGTTGGCAGATCAAACAAAATAAGGCCAAGTTCGTTAGCTTAGAAATACCTCAGGCAATACTGAAAAAAGCGTTTGTAAAAATTAGTTTAAAAGAACGCTATTTAATTTTTAAAGAGTTACATGGAGGGCTAAATTATTCAAACTTGCCCGCTACCTAACACCTTCTATGGCCATTGGCTTAAAAAGTAACGGCCAAGTTTGAATAATTTAGGCCTCCATGTAACTCTTTGAAAATTAAATAGCGTACTTTTAAACTAATTTTTACAAACGCTTATTTTTAACTATTGTAAGAGGTATTTCTAAGATAACGAACTTGCCCGTATTTTGTTTGCTCTGCCAACTTTTTACGGCCATAGAGAACTTGGCTCCTCTTCACAGGATGTTTTTCTTGGGATTTTATCGATTTTTGTTGATTGTTTTTTTCATCAGTATTTGTTGCGACTTCGAAGCTAATGAAACGTATACTTATGTATGTTATACTGCTATGTTCTATCCAACGTACCTTTTAAGTTTTTTTTATATATTCTTTAATTTCAATACAACTCCTTTAAGGTGTAAAATTTCAAACTTTGATAATTATTCCTTTGAGTGTTTGTTATGGTGTACCCAAAAGGTTTTGATGATCTGTCAGTCAGTGAGAAATTTAGCGATTTTTGATGTTCTATATCTTCGAATCTACTAATGTTGGAAGATTAATGTTTGGTCAATATTGACATAATAGCATTTAACAAGTGTACGAAATTACATCTCTCCGTCTGTTTCGTGTAAAAGGAGGTTGTACCTAGTGCGAGAACTTGGCTGGTGCACGGTAGTGTACCTAGATGGGAGTGGTGCGGAGCTTACGCGTGTTCCGCCAGAAGGATCCGTTTCGAGAGGAATATTTTTACGGGAGCGATCGCGCAAAACAATCGGCCGAATCGACGTAGCTTCCGGAACTTTTTTTGCCAACGTTTCCAGAGCTCGGGGGGGTGGGTTGGAAGGGTAGGGGTCGTCGATGCTCACCACCGGTACTACGGCAGCCGACAAACGCGCTCTAATATTTACCTCATGGAACTGTAAAAATGACAAACTAAACATTACATGTTAAAAACCCGGTTGCGTCGAACGGCTAAACGGTGACGCGATGCTCCGATCGCGCATCTGCGGCCGCCGGGGCACCCTAACGCAAACACCGGCTCACGGCTCTCTTTTTTTTCGCTTTGAGGGCTCGCACGGATTCGAATTCATAACTTAATTTAAACAAATTTCATTAAAGGTAGTGTAATTAATCCGACTCGGTTATGCGTGCGATAGAGCTCGTTCGAATATCGACGCTTCCGAATCGACGGTGTTCTCCCTGGGGTTAAAGAGGAATGGTCGATGAACAAGATTGTAATGATACGATGAAAGAATTACGAAACAGTATATCGCGAATTATATAGTTTGCCAACCGAATGTTTAGAGAATGGCTTGTTGGTGAACGTAATTTTTAAAGGACCCCGCGCTAAACCACGTGAAATGATAACCGCATTGATCCGAAAGTGATATCTTTGCTGGTCTGACCTCAGGTTTTTCAAGGGTTGAAACAACGAAACTGTCCATTTTTTGACATTTTGCCTGACATACATTTGTTCGATGACCCAAAATATACAACATATTTCAAATTCAGCCATTTTCGTCGAGGACTCATTTCACGTGGTTTAGTGCGGGGTCCTTTTCAATATTGGTCCACATTTAGAAAGTTGTAAAATGCAACTTTCAGTATTTTTATTCTACAATTCCGATCAATTGCAATTTTTGTTTCACATCCTGTAGTAAATTAATTGCTCTAGCTTCTCAGAAAAATTCAAATCATATCACACAATATTAAAAAAGTCATCGTCTTTTTAAGAGTATCAGAATATGAGTAATATATACAATATATGAGTAATATATATATATGAGTAATATAAATCAATATTAATTAGTATAAATAAACGTCAATTCAATACATCGTCATATTTATAATAATATATTTGTATTAAATAAATATTTGCAATATTATGTGAACAGTGGGAAAAGATAACGATGGAGAATACGTGTGTGCATGCGGGACCTTTTCAAGATTTCCGAAAATATTTTGGAAAGCATTAAAAATCGCGTCTCTCGGAAAAGATTGGTGCAGGAGGAACGATGGCGGGGCGGCAGAGGGGGAGGGGTTCGCTTATCGCGCACGATTAATGTAGGATATATTTAAGGAATTCTCACGGGCGTGCGAGGTTCGTCTTGAAATTGCTTGAACGCAACCGTGGGTCTCCACAAGAGCCGATGTTTGCTCAGGCAGGAACGCTATCGTGTTCTCACACCGGAAAATCTTCGAGATAGTCTTCTTCGGTCCCTGTGATGCGTGAATACTGTCGCGTCCTTCTTGCCCCTTAAGCTCCTCTCACACTCGAAACCAAGTGATTTTGCATCGAAAAGTTTCGCACAACAATCGAGAAGGACCAGTAATTCGTCTCACAGACAGGTTTCCGTTTGTTTTACAACTTACCCTCCAAATATTTAATCGAATACAAGGTACCACTGTACGATGAACTATTTCAATATTGTGCTGTTTCACATACAGGGTGTCTAAAAAATGTTGCACTTTAATTGAAGTAACTCTTCGCTTTGATAATTATACAGAATTTTGCCAATATCTCGAAAAGTAAAACCGAGCGACGGTAACATGTACATATAGGGAGAAGTTGTTGACAACATATTTCAAGATCATCAAAATCGGTGAGCAGGATCAACTTTTATTTATACAGGGTGTTTCGTCTAAAACTGGACACCAAAATATCTCCACCAATTGTGCTTGTACAAAAACTAGTTTGTGCACTATTTGAATGGTTTGACGGAACCGTTATATTGCAAACAATATTTTTTTCCGAAGGTCATTTTTTCGAAGTTATCAAGGTGATCGGTGTTTTATGATGCATAACTACATCTTTGTTTAATTGCATCGTGTAGCTGATCAAAAAATACATTTAGACATGTATAATAACATGACTTTTGAAATGACTTTGATATTAGGTTGCTCGGAGCAATGAGATGAGTCATTTCAAGAACATGTTGTTATACATATCTGAATGTATTTTTCGATCAGCTACACGATGCAATTAAAAAACGATGAGGTTATGTATCAAAAAACATCGATGACTTTGATAACTCCGAAAAAAATGACCCTCGGAAAATAATATTGTGTTGTAAAAAATAATATTTAGGTGTCCTGTTTTAGATGAAACACCCTGTATAATTACCACAAATTTATTCCGTTTTCACAAAATGGAGAAAAGAAATAGTGGACAATCTTTTCGACGATCTTTGAAAGTAGTCTCAGAAATCTCTCGTCAACAATTTCGAGCTTGACGACGACAAAGTACTCTTCTCGTACAGTTCGTTATGAATCGACGCGTCGACGCATTACTCTAGAACACGGGATGGATTCCCTGTGGACGGTGCTTAACAGTTAGTGGAAGGAAGACGGTTTGGTGTGGCAGGACGGTGCGGCGCGGCGATACACCCAGGGTACACAGAGAAAGCGGCGCGCTGCAAAGTAAACGCGCGACTACTAAGGCTAATCTCAAAAATGATAACGCGGAGATAACGTTGGCCCAGATGTCAGACGTTGCTCGCCACAAGAAACGCGTTGTTACCCAGTTCGCGTTATCCGTTTCACCTTGGAATTCCCGGGGAGCCCTAACGAATAGTCTCTTTGGTACCTGCCCTCCTGCAGACCACCGAATAATCAATTCCACAAAATTGACAAACCACTGCATGTTCATCGGCGAACTATCAAATTATTTCAGTCAGAAGTTGTAACACTTTATCCACCAAAAGCCTGAGCTGTGCCCACATAACATTTCTTTAACACACTAGCTGTGGATTTCTATGGGATATAAAAATTGTCTGCATCTAAATTGAAAAGGACGATTCCCAAGGGTATTCGAAGGGCGTAGAACATTTTCGTAAAAGAACAAGTTCCTTCGGATGACTTTGGGAATTATCAGTTTCAGGGCCACCATTTTTGGGACACCCCATACAGTATACTTCAGAGCAGTAACTGTAGCAAACGAGACTAAAGAAGAACGATTTTTTAAAAAATTACAACTATTTTATCAAAGAATATTAACTGATAAATTTTGGTAATGATATTACTGATTAGCGGGTTTCTATGGAGAATAATAAATGGCCTGCACCGATTGTAGAAGGCAGAGATAATAAAAAAATATAAAAAAAAACTTTTTGAAAACCACGCTTATATTAAAATGCATTAAAAAGGAGAAAATAATTTTCTTTAAATATTAGTGACCATTAAATAAGTGCGTGGAGCGCTAAACTATATTGACGTAATCTTCGTGGGCGCTCTATGCTTTTATTTATAGTCACGAATATCTAAAAAAATTATTTTCTCTTCTTAAATGCATTTTAATGTAAGCGCGGTTTTCAAAAAGTTTTTTTTATATATTTTTTAATTTTCTACTTTTTAGTGCTTTTTAAATACAACGCAATATGTATAGTATAGTAATACTGTTCGTACTACCGAGTATTTACTAAGGATCCGCTGTTCGATTTCCGCTGATTGTGAGATACTCTGCTGAGATTTTTTTATCTCCTAAACGCACAGTTTGAAATTTTTTTTTTAATATTGCATTGTCGTCCAGTTCTGAGCTACATATATTTCCAATTTGAAGTTTCTAGCTCACGGGAAGTGGTTTAAAATTCGATTAGAAGATTTAATGCATGGAACAAACAACACGGTCAGCTAATATAAACGTGGTAAAAATGTTCTTGTTCGTAACTTTAATAAATGGAAAACAGTGCAAAACACTTGACAAGTGAGTAATGAAATACATATCTGCTGCCCATAGTTACACTGAAATTCTTGAACAACACAAAATACTGTCCACGTGCCACGTTGCTTAGGTGAACGCTCGGCCACGTTAACAATGTTTTCATGGATCGAATTAGGGCACCCTCGATCGTCAATCGTGCTGACTATATAGTATAGGCTCGCCATGTATATCGACAACGGCGTTAACGAGGGCCGATCAAAACCCGAGGCCCGGGCAAAGGACCATCTTAGGCAATACATCACGCTTGACGCCAATAGAACGACAGACCTCCGCAACAATAAACCGCCTAATTAGTTGAACGCGATGGCAAGTCTTTGTTGGCCGATCCGAGAACCGTGCTCAACCCCTGCTCTCTTTCGTTGACACGAACCCCGTAATTTTATTCCTACCCCTGCGATTATCGCACTGTGGGATCAACCATCTCTTTAAACGGCAGCCATTGTTTTCATCGAGCATTCCCCGAACGTGAAACAAGACATTTTTCTTCTCCGAAAATGCTAAATGATTTACCGCATTTTTATTAGTTTGTAACTATCCTCAATTTTTATCTTCACTGCGAACAGGCTTAGCCATTCAGCTGGAATTAACAATTTAAAGTAGAGACTGTTTTAATTAGACAGCGGATCTTTATGCAAAATAAAAATGTTCCGCCTGAATCGCAATGGAACTGAAGTGAAATAGACATTTATTTTCTATCTTGACACGTTTAATAGGTTGAAAATAATATTATTATTATTTAATGCTTTACACCAGATATAACATATACAGTACATGAATCCATTAGCGTATTACATAATGACTTAATGCGCCTCTTAACTTAACTTGACATTAATTTGTAATTCAAAAGGTTAATTCAATGAAATTAAATTTAAAAAAAAATGCACAACGCTTAATAAAATCGAAAATAATTTTAATATCTTTAATATCTGGACCTCATAGGAAGTTGTATTTGGATTTGGACATGGATATTGAAGTTGCCGAGAAATTTGGTAAACTCGGTTTTCATATACAATATGGACATTCCAACTCTCGCTTCTTTCGCAAGTACGTCCACCCTTTCATTGTCGAGCAGACCAATGTGAGATGGTATCCATATGAACTTAATATAATTTTGATTATTGTTGTTAGATACAAAAGTAAAATATTTATTTTTAATTTCAAGGAGATGGTAATTAGTAGCGTAACGGAGTCTTGACTTTTCCAATGATTTAATCACGCTCAAAGAATCAGTAAGAATAAGAATGTTTATACCGTTATATGAGTTGATATCTAGTGCATGATTAACCCCGCACAGCACTTCGCAGAAACAATTGCGGATCTAGTTGCGTGCAGTATACATATTGCAGCGCCTACTGACAGAGAGGTTCTCACCTTACTTTACATCTGTATAAATTACAATAGTATTGGTAGAAAATAATATAACAGTATTTTGAAATTCTTCTAATATTTTTATCGTCTTAAGTTGTACCGTTTCTTTAAACGGATCCCGTCTGTTCGAATAATCGAGGTTCTACTACATCGTGAATCAAACACGTAATAATGTCCCGACTGGTGTCGTTTTGGGTATCCTTTTAATCGGAAAAGAGTGACGCGTGTGCTGGCGAAGGTTTCGTAAAAGAATAATGAAAAGCGTTCTGTTAAACTTTTCACACGTTTTTCGCACGTTTCAACAGTGTAACTCGCGTTCTCATGATGCTAACTTACAGGGGGCGGGTTCTGGCGAAGTTAGGGTTAAAATAGTAATTAAAAACCCATGAAAGGTGTCATCGTCGTCGCTTCCCTGTCGAAATGGTTGTTCCGTGAGAACCGGAAACAATTCCTCGACACGTGTCGAGTGGCGCGATCGACGTGCCCGCTCCAATGAAAAATCGCTTCTATCTCGCACATAATCGAACGGTGAAACACCTGCGACACGCACGTCGTCGGAATTGTGGGTTAGCTTCGAGACCCGGGGAACAATGATTCTCTGGAGGACGTCCCATCGTGAACGAAGAATGTCTTCTAAATGCCAGCTGATTGTGGGACAATGAGGAAACGAATCCTCTTTCGTTGACTTCGATCCACTTGCTAATTCGGCAACTACACAATGAACCAGATGTTATTCAAATTCTGTTTCTCGAGCTTCTTCATTTCTTTATATTCTCTCTAACATACATTGATTGGAAAATTGGCTTCACGCATCTCTTCGTTTCTTGTCCGCCATGCTTTATCTTGGCCCACGCACGCGTGGACAAACTTACCGACCAGTAAAATAATAAAATTATATTTATACAAAAAATGTACTTAATCGATTCCCATGAAAACACCTTTACAATCTCAATAATTGTCTCGTGGCACGTACGTTAGGGTTAGTGTTAACCCTTCGCTGCCGCTGCATAGTGTATCACATCATCTGGTATATAGTAATTTAAGAATCTGTTTTCTTACCATGTATATTTATGTTTATTTTTCTGAAAGTGTTGTTTTAATTTTGTTTTAATATTTTTCCCTTAAGTGAAATACAAAAACTGACCTTGTTTCGATCACAAGGGACCTCACCTTCCTTTGGAGTAATCTCATTTACTTCATTCTTTTTATCTCTCTCTTTTCACCCGAAGGCTGCTCGAGTTTGCCGTGAAGGATGACGAGTCAACAAGGGTTTGTTGAATGGGAAAATGCAGCATTCGGCAATACCCTATCAACACTTCAACACATCGCCTTGCATATATCATTGAAATCAGCCCATAAACTGATTAGAAACCTTCTTCATCGTGAAGATCGGGTTTCCACACAAACCGAAAACAAAGGTCTATCGAAAAACAAATCTCCCCAACCCCCCCCCCCCCCCCCCCCCCAAAACATTCACGATCGAAGCAATAAGAAAACGACGATTCATTCGTAATCGAGCCTTCGTCGATATTGAATCTTTTTCTTAACTACGAATCATTGCGAAGAACAGGGAATCGTCACGTAAATTCCCACACGTGCAAGGCAGAGTCTTGGGCAAGGACAACCTTGCTGACAAGTCCTCCTGACAGACTCCGGACGAAACGCGGTTTCAAAAACAGATAAAAAAATAAAAATAAATTTTTAAAAATACCACGTTTTTAAAAACGGACTAAAAAGTATAAAAAAATAAATTTTTAAAAATACCACGTTTTTAAAAACGGACTAAAAAGTATAAAATATTTTTTCCTAGTGCCATAAAGATTCCTAACCTCGTACAAATAGTCCTGAAAATTTGTGATTGTGAATTTTGAATAGCTGTGAAAATACTTGTGAGATTCC
>CM052328.1:141727-189196 GCA_028455615.1 Lasioglossum zephyrum
TAAAATCAATTGCAAAATTTGCCACCGAACAAACGGACAAACAGACAAACAAGAAAGCGAGCTAATAAAAACGTGGTAATAATCAGCTAAAATTAATGTGGCGGGTGATAATCGCGAACAAAGAGACCTTGCTTCAATTTTTTTTATTCCAATTAAAGAACTCGTGCAGCGAAGGGTTAATTTCGGGTTCGAAACATTTGACGTACCATGATCTTCACATTATTGAAAAATGTAAGAACGGCCTGGTTCCGGTAGGGTTAATTAAAAATCGCAGTGTTGCGATAAACGCTGGTGATTAGTGGTATGTTAGCACCTGAGTCCGTGGATGAGGTGTTGATATCAGGATACAGGGTACTGACATCGAAGAGCTTCCCCATCAGATTGGTAGAGACAAGAATCGATTCGAAGGCGGGCGCAATTGGAGTACAATAAATTGACGTGGTTCCTGCGTGCGGGGTGGTTGGCCAGGGCGGCGGCAGGGGGTGGTTTAAAGCTGGGTTCTCCCGGTTCTCCCATGGGGAAAAGGGGGCTGGCCGAAGGTATCGCGACAGACGGGGCTCTGCAAGCCCGTGTAAACAATGGTTCCGCTTCCTTCGGCTAGGTTAGGCGTAGGTGGACCTGGAGCGTGTAGATGGATGCTGGGATACGCGTGTGTGTGCGTGAGGTGCTTATTGGGTCCGCTGGGGGCTGCTGCGGAGCGGAGAAACAACCCTCTGACCAAACACGGCCAACATCAATCAGCACCAGTCACTCGAGCGTCGACCATTGGCGCCAACATCGCGATATTGCCTGGCATTTACATCCGACGTGGAAAAACGTAATGCTCTCGGCCGCGACGTCGATGGGCCAGTTAGTGATGGGCATTCAATCTGGCCTTTTCAAAGCTATCGATCGTTGCAGCACGGCGAGAGCGAGCGGCGCGGGCTCTCGCGTCCATCCTCGCGTTCTTCTCGCGTCCCGATATTATTCGTTGCCCGGGACGGTTCGCGCGTTACCTCGTCGCCAGGCTTGTATTTTTCACCGGAAGTCCCGCGCCCGGTACCTTCCCACTCCCGAAAGATTGATCATCTTAGCGGTCCCTGCTCTCGCCCCAGCTTCCCATCGAAATGCTCGCCCCCGGGAACATATTCCAGTCAACGAGAAGCTGTAGAGGGAAATGGAAGGAACACAATTTTTGACTTGGGGATTTTGTTCGGACTAGTTACGATGTAAACGTACCCGATGTAAGTCCCCACTCCTAGGAGGTGAGCGGTGTGCAAGGGGGCACACAGAAAGACCCTTGTTTCGATTTTTCGCTTATATCTCGTAAACTATGCATCCTAGCGATAACACCACTTCATACAAAATTAAAGCTGCCAAAATATGCCACGAGATTGCTTGTATTCAGTTTTTCGCTATCTCGCATAGCTTCCGAGATATCCGCGCTCAAAATTCACCAATTTTGAAAAAAAAAATTTGCCTCCCGTTTTTTGACTTATTAAAACGCTGTATTATACAGTGATATAACGTTCACATCATATCCGATATTATATTTTGCACCGGAGTTAGAAATGTATTGGTGGTTAGACGAAGGAGCCTGTAAAACTGATTGAGAGACGAAGGAGCTAAAGATAGATTTATGCTCTTCATTGATAATTTGAATGTGGTGAAAATAATACATTAATACCTTTAAAGTCTTATTTTCTTGCATTCGGGAATGAAAATAAATATAGAAACCACCCTGTTTTCCGGAGCAGAGCGGAGTACTCTCTCCGCCATTTTCTGCTGTTGTTTCTGCGGAGGCACTCGGAGCGAGAGGCAAGAAAAATTAAGACGCATTCTTAGGGACTTAGGAAAACAATGTCGAGTGTTTGCGTCGATCGGGGCGCAGAAGGGCCGGCCGGTTTGCATGGCATTAGTGCCTATATTATTGTAAGCCGACGCATATAATTCCCGAGCTGGGACGTCCCCAACGATTTCGTGCAGATCCCAGCCCCCATCCCCTTCCTCGAATTAATTTAATATCGTCACGCTCCCTTTATCGCGAGTTTACACCGACTCTGTAATTATAGAACTACGTTACAACCTGTTAAACGACATATGTATTCGTCTGCAAATTGCCCGAAAAATATTCTTCCTTGAAGGGGATCATTCATGACGGCATCTCAAGTATTTTTCTCCTTTGCGAAAATGATTTTTGAGGCTTCGTTAACGAGTTATTAAGAGGAACACATTTATCTTGTTCTTGTAAATTGTGCACGTTGTCCCTTGCCTGTTCTAATTGACATCAAAACAAATTCAGAGAATAAAACATGTTCAAAATGACCCTCGGAAAATAATATTGTTTGCAATATAACGGTTCGTTCAAACCATTCAAATAGTGCGCAAACTATTTTTTGTACCCTTACAATTGGAGGAGATATTTAGGTGTCCTGTTTTAGACGAAACACGCTGTATAATGTATAAATCTGTAGAATAACGCGGCGCTCTCATCATTCTCGCCAGCAATAATGGCAGCGATGAAAGGGAGCAGCCAGCACAAACGCATAAAAGACTAAGCGGAAGGTAAAGTTTAAAAGGCAAATTTGTACATGGTTTTCGCTTTTGATCTTATCAATGATTACGTAGTGCCGATTCTGAAAAATGTTCGGCGAGAGCCGTAGACCCTCGGGGCTTTTGATCGAGTGCGCTTCCCTTCCGCTCCTGTTTTACTTTCATCCTCCGTTTATTCGCGCGGGTAGCTTTCAGGTTACGAGCCCAGTCAGTCGGACAATTTTTGTCTAATGTTTTAACAGAATCGCCGACCCGATTATTAAATCCAGTTCCCCTCACGGTCTCCATTATCTTGGAAATATTCTCTCCTCTGTTAATTTTCAAAAAATTCTTTTTCAATCGTTACTAAACTGATTTTTGTTTAAGCGATATTTTTATTTCGAGATAACCTGCGTCCTCTTACATCGGAATAGAACATATTGACACCATTTTAAACTCCACCGCTCTGTTCACGAATGACCCGGGCATAGAAGACACGGTTAAAAAGATTTCGCCAGGGCCGTCCTAAGATATTTCGGCGCCCCACTTCATACGAAAATACACGGGATGGCTAGCGGGAGCGGAGTGACCGGCAAAGTTATACAAAAGTGTCATAACTAGATAAAGTTAATTTATTAACATTACCCTAAACAAAAACATAAAATTCATACAAAATTTAAAAAAAGCTATCTGATCATAAACAAACTTTATAGTAAACAAAAAACAAAAGAAACTTATACATTTATTTTCCTAGCTTTCTCTTTTACAAATTGATTAAAAATATCAAACGTACTTTAGTTATTCAATACGTCATTTCTCTATGTATAAAATATTAAAATCATTTAATTTGCTCTGTCCCGAAGAAGACCGTAAATAATTCTTTATCCTTTTCATTGCTGAAAAAGCAACAATCCGTTCCAAAAAAATTTTCCAGTAATTAGTATCTTTTTCCAATGCTACAATTGAATAATCTTTGAAATATTCACATTTTTCTGTAGATTGGTTAATAAGTATGCGGGTGTTTTCTTTATGCAGGGCGAAATTTTCATGGTCCGAAATTTTGTTCACTGTGTTTCCAATCGTTGAAACCTGTACTAAATGGATTACTCGCACTACCAAATAATTTGCAAGGGATGCAATAAACTTTTCCTGAAGAATTTGAGTATGAAAGCCAGTTTCTTTTTTGTTGTTTTTCGTTTAATAAATGTCCATAAAATATCGTTTTCGTAGCATATCTGCTCTGCGGTTTGTAGACCACTTTAGATGCAGTAAAGTCCACTTTTTGAACCTACCTTCTACCACTACATTAGATATCTTCTTCGTTATATTTATAATTTTATCTTCGCTTAATCTTCCCCATAATGATCATAAGGATCATCATAATTAACACTCAACATATTATTAACTTCATCTTCATCTAAATATTCTGTTTCCTGATCTTCTGGCTGATGCAGGTTTTGTTGCTCCTGCTCCTCTCGTTAGGATCGAGTATCTGCTTTTTCTGTTTCATTTGATTGTTGGACATCTATCATACTATTGTTGATTTTCTTATAAATAATCATTAACTAGTAACAACAAAAAATTATAACACCTACAAAAACTGTCGCCCCCAAAAAGCTTGCGCCCCTATAGTTAGTGAGGTCCTGGATTTCGCAAAAATTCTCGTACAATTTCAAAGTGATTTTCAAGATGATTGAAAGAGATTCACTTCTGGCGCGATCGAGCGCGACATCCGGTCGCGCGAACTGGTAAATAAATCAACTCGATAAATAAAAGGGTATGGACGTCGACGCGGGAGAGTTAATCTACGACGCAACTAAAATATTTATTGGCGAATAAATTTGCTCGTCGCTGCCGAGCGCAAACAGCGGACTTACTTACGCGCTGTAATGTACAGCGGCAACGTCTGTCGCGATTTGAACGATCCTTCGCACTATTAAACGCGTGAACAACAAACGTCCGCGCCCCCATAGTCGTCCGGCTGTCGGATATTCTGCTACACATTGCTCTTCGGCCATTGTTCAACAGTGGAACTACTCAGGCCGTAAAAATGATGGATTTCAGATAGTCTTGTTACAATTTGTTATATACAATTTTGTTAATTTGATGAAATCTAGGTAAATTCAATCCCGTTGCTGTTGTAAAGAAATATGTATCAGAAGACTGCGGATTTTATGCATTCATTAAAATATTATTATTATTATTATTATTTATTATAGACGGACTGAAGCCCTTTTACATAAGTGTTTATAATATTAAAAAAGAGAAAGAAACAAGACTACTCGTCCAATAACAAAGAAGGAACATGAACAAAAAGAAAAAAAAATAATGGCACAATCAATATGGTATTATCATATAATCCTGCGTAGTTGCATTTGAAAATTTTCTAAAGATTCAATGAAAAAATCAATACGATTATAAATAGTGCATGATGATGATTTTGCAATAATGCGATTCATTGGATTAACTAATCCATAAGTAGATTTTGCTTTAAGTGTTTGAAAACCCGCTATTGTTCTCAATTCACGTTCCGGCACATAAAAATTGATTTGCGCAAGTAGAGAGGAGCAATCGTATATATGACTATTAATTAAATCAAAAATAAAGCTAAGGTCAGATACTACTCTTCGAGTAGATAATATTTCTAGGTTCATTGTAGTTAATATGGTGGAGTAATCATGACCAAACAATGCATTGGATTATTTAGCTTATATGAACAAAACCTGAAATATTAAATTATTAAAATTATATATGTATTATGACTTCGTATACTTATTCATTAAATTGACAAAATTTATATAAAATTAGTTCAGTGTAAATAATTTATATTTCATATTAATAAAATCATCATTGTTTGAATTTTATGCAATTTAAAACAGGGCAAACATTAGAGAATCTAGAAGCCTCAATGGACTATTTTGAACCCTCTAAATTCATTGACGACAAAGAATTTTTGATTTGGCTTTCGTAATAATCAATGTACTTTTTGTTTTGCATAAAACTCGGGAGTTCCAGTAGTGATTGAACGAGAATTTTTGAGAGGACACGGGAACAAGGTCCTAATCGCAGGATCACTCATGATGATAGGGATGAGAAGACGGCAAGGACCTCTTCTTGCCGAAAGTTGGCTCGTTCATTGGCCTCGGCACGGGGTCCTTGTCCAAATACTGAGTCACTGTGACAACAGCGGATCACCGCTGCCATCCTCGTTCACGTTGGGAACGGGGTCGAAAGCTCAGCTGATTGCCACGTATCACTCAAGGGATGAACGGTTGTTTATTAATACCCCGAAGATGCGACCGGCCTCCCGTTAATATAGAGTTACCCTCGCAGTCCTCCACCAAACTAGGGTGAGCCAAAAATCACCCATCCTATTCGATGGTTTTATAACAACAACAGAATGGATATACAAAATTTAAAAATATTATCATTGCAGCCTCCTTCGTCTATTGTCGAAAAACTTAATTTTAGGACATGATCCTCCGGAACCTGGTCCAAAAGCTGCGGAGAGTGATGCTTGATACCCCCATCACACCCCCATAGACCTAGATTTCCAAGAACCTACAAAAATTAATTTTTCGGACACCTTGTCCAAAAGCTGCGGAGAGTGGTGGTTGCTACTCTCATCACGAGTTCAGAATCCAGATACCCTAGTCAAAGTAGTCCGACTATCTAGGGTTGGCTAGATCGAGTTAGACCTAGCTGCCTAGGTTTCCAAGATCCTACAAAAATTAATTTTAGTACATGATCCTCCGAACCCTGGTCCAAAGCTGCGGCGAGTGGCGCTTGCTACCCCGATCGCGTGTTCAGTAATTCAGACTCCCATGGTCCGTCGAACCGACAAGACAATCCTCACGAAACGAACGACGCGGCGTTGGGTGGCCTAGCGAGATAGACAGTGGCATCTTACACGTCGTCACGCCGGCAGGTATGGGTATCCATCCCATTTGCAACTAGTCGCATTATTGTTAGCCGTAGGTATGTACCATACCGCGCTGGTACACAAACGGATGTGTACACACGTATCTCTGGCCCAGGTAGGGTGCCACGTACGAAGCCGCCTCATCCTCCGAGATCCATCGAGCTCGGTGTGCGCATCCACACGCGTCCACATACAACACCGTGAAGACACGGGGGTGGGATAGGGGGGAGAGGGGTGTGCACACGTAGGCCTCTGGAATATAAGGATACCGGGGGCGTATCCGGGGTAGCACAGCAACACGCAAACTGCATCTCCACGCGTCCACGTGTGTGTCCGCGCGTGGGTGGTTGTCACACGCGTGTATGTGTCGGGCGAGAGAATGGGCGCAGAGAGACTAGGGGGAGGGGGAGGTGGTGTAATATAGAGAGCGGCTAAAGGCGGACGTAATTTCCTGCCCGCCTGACAACGCTACAGACATGTTTGCGAACTCGACACACACAACCTACTTAGAGCCTACATGTGTCCCTACGACAATGCGCCGACACAAGCTTAATCTATTCCCCGCAGGTATGTGCGCGCGAGCGCAATCCTGTACACGATACATACACGGTGCGCGCGTGTGTATACAGGGTGAGTCTCGCAGCATGACGACTTCAAATAACTCGTAAGGTATTTGTTGCGCGAGGAAGTTGTTCATAGAGATGTCGTACGGTTTCCATGGTGACACACAGTATTGTAACCTGTTTTTTGGTGGTTCAACCTGTACGCATGCTGCCCGGCGAAATTCCCAAGGTCTCTTCAACCAACGTTTCCTTTTACGGAAATATTCGAAGGAGTATTCGCGAAAAACGTGGGTCATTCAGAGCGCGGTAGCAGACTCCGCCTCCGCGAGACCCGATGGGTCTGCGTTTTTCGCTAATAACTGCTGAACGAAGCCACGCAGGACTTTTTCGCAAAAGGAAAAGTTGCTTGAAATCGCCTAAGGGGTCTCTAGGAAACGTCTTTGGTGGTAGAACGTTTCGAGTCACCCTGTAGAGAACTGGAAGTCCGCATATGCATGCATACGGACCTGTACGTTGTGGGATTGTGTATGTGAGAGACAGAGAGAGAGAGAGGATTCTCGATGCGACCTGCCAGGGTCGTCGTCTACTCCATCGCGGCCTGGGGGCTTTGATCAGAATACAGAGAGGCTGACCCAATCGGAGGATACCCCGATATAAGTCGACGTTTTCACCCACCCGTCTTCTCTGGCCAGGATCCGATACGGCTGAACAGAATGTGTGCGTGCCTTCCAGGCAGGACATTTCCTGCGGGTCAGTATACTGATTTCGGATGATAATTAACTCGGGATTAGAACACGTCGTGTGTTCTCGAGAGTGGTGACTTCGGGGGAATCTGGACGAGGTGAGTCTCTGTTTCAAGGTTGATCAATGAGTTGGGTGCTGCGGTTGGGCGTCTTTGATCAGATTCAGCCTGTGGGTAAAGACGAAAAGGGTATCCAATTTTCAGCCATCTTGTGTGGTTAAAACTGTGGTATACTCTACAGGCGACTTTAAATACGTATTGATACAAATTAATTTATAGAAAAGACAACTTGAAAAATGCACTGAATATCGAACCTGTGCGCCGACAGCATAACCTTATTCTATAAATTTATTGAAATTTGGGCAGCACAACATCTGTCGGGTCAGCTAGTTCCTTAGAAAACCACTAGTAATTTTTCAAAGCACACCCTTCGTGATGAATTATCATTTATAACAAATACGTGGAAATAAAATTATCATCGAAATCACAATTACCTTAAAATATACGTGATTCAATTGTACATTTTAACCGTCACGCGGTCTTCAAAAATAGCTGCATCAGCGAGACTACAATTCATCCATGTTTATTTAACACGTAAAATCAACAAATTATGTTTCATTCACATAGCGTAACATTTTAAAGAGGTACATCTCACGACGTAGACATAAAAGAATGAATAATTTTACAGTATGTGAAAATATTGAATGGGTGAATTTTCACACTCTGAGGAACGTACGAGGGTTAAATATTTCCGCTACGTTATATGTATAGATGGCAGCACTAGTTTCACCACTCAAGATGGCTGCAGTCAAACAATCCCCCAGTTAATAGCAGCAGCTCTCTCGCCCATAAATCTACTTCACGCTCAGTCCTTTTTACCATGTTTTTGTTTATTTTATTTATAACTTTAGGTTCCATGGTGGGCATCAGCCGGTGACCAAATTTCGGGGCTTGGCTCTGAAACGAAATCTTTCGCAAGCCGGTGACACTAGTCATCAGCTCGGTCGGTTTTTATTGAAAGCTCTGCTCCCGATAGTCGTCGAGTTGTTGGAGTGGCCGGGCTTCGGCGTGCGCTGGCTCGTCCAAACATTTCGGACAGCCTAAGGAAACACATTTGCCTGCGGGCAAACACCGTGCGACTGTGGTAAGACGAGGCAGGAACGAAGCGGAGAACCGTCTTGGCAGTGCCTCCGGGCAAAGTGGAACGCAGAATGTGTCTGGGACTGTTTGCACTGCAGGACAATATTCCGAGTCTTTTGAAGGACGAGCCGAGAAGAGCCATGTTATTTCGTCTCTCTTGCCTAGCCCGTCTCCGCTCGTTTCTTTCACACAGATCCTTCCCGACAGACACGCTCCAGCTTTGATTCCCGAATTTGTGTTGTTCCGAGGGATCTGGTTCGCTTGGAACTCCGCGACATCGATCGCTGCTTCTGGGGCATCTGATAGAGAACTTCCTGGCTGCATAATTTATTTAGCTACGCGTCCGGATTTGTCGTTCCCGTTAAGTAGGTTATGCAGTGATCTCGGTTCAGCGAATTGGGTATTGAGTTCTATTATGAATACTCGGAACACTCGGATCTGGAATCTAATCAACTAGTCGTCAAACATCTACTGTCTAAGTCTAGGATAGGTCCCGGTTCATTCGTAGCTAGCGGATAGGGTATTGCGTTGTCTTAATCCTCATATGTTCTTCACAAATAGCTGCAGAACAGAGACATGGATAACAATGCACCCATTTTTCTTTTACACGTTAAATCAACACATTATGTTATAGCGTCATATTTTAAAGAAATACATCTCACGACGTAGACATAAAAGGATGAATAATTTGACAGTATGTGAAAATATTGAATGGGTGAATTTTCGCACCCTAAGGAACGTACGAGGCTTCCAACACAATAATCCGAAATATCATCGAACTAACCGCAACATTCAAGCGCCGAAAAAGATGTGATGTACTCTTGGATCCCATCTCACGTCGGTGTCGAGCCCATCACAAGACTTACATCCCACCAAGACATCCAAAAATACCTGAGTAAAGCGGCTACGGAAGCATGGGGTGAAGAATGGATAAACTCGAACACCACGAAGTTACATGAAGTCCGAAACAGTATAAAGGACACTAACCATGCCTTACTGCTGAATAGAAGAGACCAAGTAATACTAACACTAGTAAGAGTAGACCACACAAACTGGACTCACTCTCACATTATCACCAAAACCAAAGCAAGCACCTGCGATAACTGCTATGTTAAAAACTCTATCGAACGTATCTTGCTCACCTGTCCAAAATATAATGTAAAAAGAGCACAACACAACGTGCGAGGACCGCTAAATATATTACAAGGGGAGGACTCCTGCAAAAACATATTAAACTTCCTGAAAGATATCGGGTTATATCATCTGATACAGACAAGTGCCGAACCATAGACATTCCCACAGGGCTCATTAATAACTAAAGTTAAGTACATGTAACCTTAAACACGCAAAAAAAAAGATTCTCGGTATTAATTAAGTCTAGGGTATTAGCTAAGTATAAGGTACAAGCTAAGTCTAGAGTATTAGCTAGGTCTAGGGTATTCGTGAATCAGATGAGTGTTCATTGGCAGGCCAGTGTCACTGTCTCGCGCTATCGAAATTAAAATTGCAGCCTTGTTTCCCAGCTTTATAACCGTCCGGCATCAGGGACGCCGAGAAAAGCAGATCGAAGGAAATCCTACGTGCGTAAACCGCTTTGGCTCTCATAAAATCTCATAACCCGGGGCGGCTAGGCGCAGAGCCCGTGCCCGAGTGTTCTCCCTATTGGAAAAAGAAGAGGGATGATAGAAAGGGCCTCCGGAGAAGAAAGAAGGAGGAAGAATCGCTGGTGGCTCGATTCACGATGGGGCGACGCCGACGAAAGGGGGTCCGATGTACTTCTCTGCCTGTGCGATGAATTTTCAATAGAAAAACCTACCGGGGTTAGACGAAGGGCTGGGCGGGTGGTGCGTGTGTTTGTCTATCGGATCACGCCTTTAACGGAGACTTATTATGCTGCCACATGTATATATACATGCGTGTAGTACGTGTGATCGCGATCGCGCACCCTGTGTTTGTGTCCCTTTCTCCAACTTGTACTGTTGCAAATTCTCCGAGACATCTGAAGCACCCTTCTGCGAGGAGCTAGGTCGTCGGTGAGAAAAGTAAGCACGTGCTTAGTGTATCGGTAGAATGGGGGGAACCACAGGAATTTTCGAAATTTTCGGAATTTATCACAAAAACGATAGGTGTTCGCGATTTTGTAATGTCGATCGTACGCGCCGCGCCGTGACGGAAGACGACGATAGTCTCGCCGTGTAGATGTATATACTGTTGAAGTAAAACTGTCTTGTAAAGAAAACTCAAGAATATTGTTAGAATGTAATGAGTGGTGTGCGTCACGTCGAAGTGACTATCGCCGATCAAAAAGACGATCGGCATCCGAAGCGACGAACAAGACGAGAGTCGCGAATCAGTTCGACGTTATAGTCGGTTTAGGCAGGATATATGTACCTAGTGCTGTTATCCATTAGCTGTTTTATAATAAAGTTATTTTGAAAAGTTACCTGTTTCACACTACACTGATTTATTCCACTCAAGATCATATCCCCTAACATATACGCGAATCTGACGAACGATTCACGGTGATCGCGATTGACAAGCGACCGTTGTTGTGGAGACGGTTGCGAAGGGGAGAGAGAGAGAGTTTTTGATGGAACGACAGGGATTGACGGAATAATGTGTGGGGCGACGCGAATTTTTTCCGCGATAATTTGTAAATTGAATTTTATTTTGGCCTTGAGTGTTCCACGAGTGATCCCGAGTAATGAGAGATTTGGATGTTGGATCCTTGTGCACTCGGTTTGGCAAGACTTGGATCCTACCAGGCTGGTTGCACATTTCAGATTCGAGGGCATTGGAAGCGTTGAAGCTCCTTTGCAGTGTATTTACACCGAAGCTGGGACGGATCGCAAGGCTACCCGCGTAGTGTTGCCGGCGAAGGAGAGTCCCAAGGGCAAGCTGGCAATCCTACAGGGAGTTCCAGTGGAACTCTGCCGTGGATCACTGCGCGTTGAGATCTGCTGATAAACGGTAAGAGAGCTCTCTTAGTTTTAAATTAGAATGGCCATTTAGGATGTAATTTGTTTAAATCACTGATTTCCTGAAACCGCGTTGATTATCTTAAATGCAGTTTAACTGCTGATATTTCGTACGATGAGAATGTATTATTTTCTTTCATTGAATAAATCTACTGAGGCTTGCCTCGGTTTTTCCTCGTAATCCGTCGAGTTTTTTTTTTTGCGCCGAAGCAAGAATTTTGCTTAACCGGAAAAATGTGTATTTTTATTTCAGTATAAGTTCGAACGTCGAATTGCTAAAGTGATTACAGACAACGACTAAGCGAGCGTAATCTAACAACACCAGAACATTAGAATTACACTCCAGCTTGTTGGAATCCAGGTAGAACATTTTTATTTTCATAATTCCTCGACGAAGCGTCGTAGAACGTTCTCGCAAAGGAAAAAGTTACTTCAAATTATCTCAGTAATTATCCTCTGGAAGTGTAATATTCTCGGAAGAATCTTATACCGAACAGAGTAACAAATCAGATTATCATCTCATCAAATGAGAAATCAAGTTCGACACACTATCGTTTAATCAATCTCCAAAGCTGTGATTGTTATCTCGCGAGCAGGATTTGCGAAATTAACCACTTTCCTGATTGATTCGCCAGCCGAGACCGGATCAAAGTGAGCTTTCCAGAGAGGTGTAACATCTGGATAGCGAGGTCCTCTTCCCTTTTGTAAGGAGGAACGTTCCATTACACTACTCTGAAGAATCAATCCTTTCGCTGGCCGTCTGCGCGCAGGAAAACCGCTTCTGCTTCTTTCAGCTCGCGGTGAAAGCCGCGGTTGAATATGAGCCGCGAACGCTTTGACCGGGGTCGAATAGGAATTTTCGAGTTATTACCTCGTATTCCGCGTGCAAACAGAGGCGAGCCGTAGGTGAAACACGGAACGCAACCGCGCGACGGCTGCCGGGGACAACGTGTTAAATCTTCGTATTCGAAGCTTCTTCTGCGCCGCTTTTTTTCCACGAAACCATTCCGCTCTTTTCAGTCGCCGCGGACCCGTCCTCGCGTTTCCAACCGGAATATTCTCGGCGGAAAAAACAGCGGAGGAAATTCCTGCAAGTACGAATTTCTGCCCTGTTCTTCAATATTTTCGCTATTCATTTACTGTGAAAATGTTATTATCAAAATAACGCAACTCCTTTGAGATATATTTACACAATTTATTAGACCGTTTCTAAATATTTCACGCCTGTTCTGATTCGATACAACCAGACCCAAGAAAAACATCACGTAAACAGGATCCAAGTTCTCTATGGCCGTAAAAAATTGTGAGATCAAATAAAATACGGCCAAGTTCGTTAGTTTAGAAATACCTTTTGCAATACTGGAAAAAGCGATTGTAAAAATTAGTTTAAAAGAACACTATTTAATTTTTAAAGAGAAAGAGTTACATGAAGGGCTAAATTATTGAAACTTGCCCGCTACCTAACACCTTCTATGGCCATTAGTTTAAAAAGTAACAGCCAAATTTTATTGTCTTTTTAACAGCTTCAATAATTTAGCCCTCCATGTAATTCTTTGAAAATTAAATAGCGTTCTTTTAAACTAATTTTTAAAAACGTTTTTTTTCTGTATAGCAAGAGGTATTTCTAAGCTAACGAATTTGCTCGTATTTTGTTTGATCACACAACTTTTTACGGCCATACAGAACTTGGCTTCTGTTTACAGAATGTTTTTCTTGGTATTTCATCGATTTTTGTTGATTGTTTTTTTCATCAGTATTTGTTGCGACCAGTATTTATTTCGTAATGTTTTTTTTTTCAATACAACCCCTTTAAGGTGTAAAATTTCAAACTTTGATAATTATTCCTTTGAGTGTTTGTTATAGTGGACCTATGTACCAAATTTTACGCTTGCAGGTCATTGGGAAGTACCCAAAAGGTTTTGATGAGCTGTCAGTAAACCAGTGAGAAATTTAGCGATTTTTGAAGTCCTATATCTCGGAACCTACTAATGTTGGAAGATTAATGTTTCGTCAATATTGAGATATGACAGCATTTAACAAGGCTCTAAAAAACGGCTAAATTGTTTCATGTAAAAGGAGGTACATAGTGCGACAACTTGGCTGGTGCACGGTAGTGTACCTAGATTTGTAACGACAATTTCCGTGGAAAATTTCGAACAATTTCCGTCGGCGAAAAATCTTTCGGAACCTCGCGATATTCGACTGTAATTCACGCATATAGAATATCGATAATGAGTATATCGAAACGTCATAATCCTCGAGCGTTGGCAATTATTTTTAACGAACCCGGGGCCGGGGTTTCGGGAATATTTTCAATAAACGAACGCGGTGATCCAGAAACATTACTGATTAAAACGTACATTATTTATTTTTGAGGTACGCGCTTTAATGTAGGTTAATATTAATTGAACGTTATATTATTCAGCCGTATTCGCCTCCCACTTCCCCGTCGCCCCGTCACCACCCCCCTCCGTTCTCCACCGATCCCCTTCGCGCTCGAAAGAACTGCAAACAAGTTCATTATTTTTGTAATTAAGCTTCCATGCGAAAATTGCTATCGGACCTGTCTCTGGCGGAAGTATTTTTCCGTATTAATGGCGAAACTCGATATGGAATCCATTAAACGAGAAATATTGTTTAATATTAACAACCCACGCGCGGGCTACTTTTCAACTGTACATCGACGTTCTCTAGTGAAAAATTCTGCCAAAAATCGAGAGGTAAACTTTTTTCTATTTTTTTTTGCATGCGATCTACGAAACATAAGAGAACTCCTATTTGCAATACGTAGTAGATATGGTAAAGCAACCCTTATTTAACGCTAGATGTAGGGGATCCGTCAAAATGACCGGTTCCAGACTTTTATTTAACGATTATTGATATAATAAAAATAATTTCTAAATAAATGATTGTATAGATATCTTTAGTGGATTACACATTACAATAGGGGCCATTTTTACAAGGGAACATGCAGTTCAGTGTTAATGTGTAATCGTTAAGATCGTAAAGATGCTTCCCCGAGGAGTTATGTACATACCAAATTGATTTCTCTTTGGAATTATATTATTGGAAAAATGGCGAATAACATGAATAAACACAAGATTGTTACGTTTACGAAATAATGTGACATATTTATATCTAGAGCCTCGCGAATCCGGTGTTCAATAAAAGAATGAATTTAAACTTTGGACCTTTAAAGGTCATCGACCGACGAGTACAAAATGAAATTTGAAAAACTGAATTTTCGAGAGGAAGAGCAGGTTTCCAGCCGGCCATCGTGTATCGCCTCGATCTTCCCCAATCCCGACGACAGAGGGAGAGGAAGCGAAACAAAAAAAAAACGAAAAATCAAATCCCATCGTTCCCGGGTGGCCGTAACAACGAGCGATCTAGTCATCCGTGAATCGCCCGCGAAATTCCTGATATTCCGCGGCCGTATCGTGGAAACTCAAACATGGCGGTACGCATTAAAAGCAACGAGCGGAACGGTGTGGGGATGGGTGAATGGGGACGGGTAGAGCTGGCAACGAGAATAAGGGCTAGGGGGGAAAAGCCGAAGCCTGGTGGATAGAAATAAAGGCGGGCCCGTGCGATTTCTTCTTTTTCTCGTTACGGTTCCTCCTCTTGCTGCTTCTTCGTTACCGCGAGGAATACGGGACGACGACGACGATGGGGCTTGGCTCTCCCTCTCTCTCTCTCTCTCTCTCTCTCTTTCTCTCAGTCGTCCTTTGGTGGATGTTATGTGGGTCGTTCCATCTCATCTCGGCTAGCTACCTCCTCCCCTTGGTTCCCCTGACTCCCCTTCCGCCGTGTTTCCCCTGGCAGAGTCCTCTCTTTCAGCCCCCTCCCCGGGTTCTCTTCCGTTCCGTTTCGTTCCGAGGCTCTGGCTTGCGAGCCCAACTTGCGTCAATATTTGACTCAAACACGTTAAAACAATACCCAGGCCCCGGAGTAGAGAGTCGTTTCAACGTGCTTCTCAGAATTTTATCTCGCGTCAGAAAACGCCTAACGACTTCCCGCCGCGGAGAATTTCGGGCTTGTGGAAGGGAGTTTGCGAAGACCCGACGGAAAACGGTGCGGAACGCTCCGAAAGCGACCATGCCAGAGGATGAGGACCTCTTTCTCTCTTTTTTCTTGTCCTTTTTTTTCGTCTTCTTCTTCTTCTACTTCTTCTTCTTTTTCCCAGAGACCTCTCTCCTCCCTTTTTAGGTCCCCGTGTCTCTTCCGCGCTGTCTCCTCTCGCGGCTTCAGCTCGTCCTTCCTCTTTAATTTCATATTTATCTTCCCTCGTTTCATACCGGCGACCAAGTGGCACGCGCGTTCTCTTTCTCCTTCTCTTTCTTTCGTTCTACCCCCCGGTCCACCAGGACTCTTCATTATGCCAGGGTTCGGCGGTAAATAGAAGCGAAAAAGGCAAGCCGCGCGCCGCGCCACGCAGCCGAGGATCGATCGGTGGATTGTTTGATTAATTCATTTCTTGCGCTGGCCGAGGAAAGTACCGCGCCGTGCCGCGCCGGTGTAATGTAGTTTGATTGTTGTTCGAGGGGACGGATGATCACCTCAAGCCCACCGAACTTCCCGGAAACGATCCCTGTCCCGAATGCACCTCCGCACTTTCGAACTGTTCCACCAAGATCCTTTTTTTAAGGATGTGGGGGAAAATTTCATTACGTACACATCAAAAGGGGGTAGTGTGGGGCTCACCGTTCAGTTGGTCGGAGTCGGCATACCCACTAAAAACCTAACCACACCCGGGACGGCTAATGAGGCGCCTCTCTACAAATTCTGTCCCAATTGTCGATGAGATGCGTGGACCCGTTATTCACATTTCTCTCGCATCTCATCGAATTGGGTCACACCCACATCTGTTCTTGCGTAAAAAAATTAGTATGTATAGCACTTCTAGTCTAATCAGCCGTTGATGATGTAGCACGTTCACGTTCAATGTCCTCTTTAGTGCGTATAACAAAATTAATAAATTGATCAATAAGGCTCCAAGTATCCGGACCAGTCAGGATTGTATCCTGGAAACCGTCAACCGTTAGTATCACTTTGATCTTTCCATTCAGTTGTTTGCGTTCCGAGGTCCAATGCGAACAGAGAAACAAGGTACATAATTTTATTCATAAGTGTCACAAAAGTCTGACCTCAAAGGTCCCAGATCTATCCCCACTAGTGCGGGGTATACGGCTCTGATATATCGGTGAGCCCCCCTAATCAGCATCTCCCACTTCTCTATTTTCCATTATTTTTCGATAGGATTTCGATCACCATATTTGTGGCATTATTCTAAGAAAAATCATACAAAATACGATACAATTCCGATGATATTTACTTGTGTAATGGACAATTAATGTTTCGGGCGCAAGCAAGGACAGTCGCCGGCAAGCCTTTGAAATATGCGGCGACTGTGACTCTCTACGTCTCTTTTTTCCCCATACGCTATCCTTCCTCGCGCCCGATACTTTAATTGTTTATTACGCAAGTAAATATTACCGGAATTATATGTATTATATTTGATATGATTTTAATTAGAAAAACACTACAAATATGGTCATCGAAGTCCCATAAGAAAATAATGAAAAATAAAGAAGTTGGAAATTTGGATTAGCTATGTTTACATTTTATCGGCGACTGAGGCCTCTCGAGCTCGGCTGTCCTTTTCTGGCGCACAAATGTCCCTCGGCAGACCCGTGCTGGGGACTTATATGTATGTATGGACAAAATACTTCATGTTCAAGATCATCCCGAATACCCGGACACCACCAACAGGGATCGTCCTCCGCTTGAACCCCTTTCATTTTCTTTGGGGATTCGATTTTAGTCCGTTACATCCCCTGCGATTATTCACTCGTGATGGCGGATCGTTCCAACCGATCCCAGGGTTGATAAAAAAAGAACGAAAGTGAAGTGACCGGACTGCAGATGAACGGTTGTGTTTGAGAGCAAATATTCCAGCAGTTTTTTTGTAAATGGTAACTTGAAGCATATCGTACCGTCAGTCTTGAAAGAGTTAATGTGTGTGCCGAAGTTATTACGCGAAATGTTTTCACGGAAGTGTGCCTCTGTGTAGCCACGGTCAACAATCATGCGGGGGAGAGAAAAAATGGCACTCTGCTTTCGAGAAAAAACAAATTCATTTCACTTTGTAACCGGGTAACGCGTGTACCATATTTCCACATCACTATCAGATGCATGTTTCGCCGAAAAATTTCGTTTTATTTGCGGTTATGTTTCGGAAAGGACGATAACCTACCCCCCCCCCCCCCCCGGAATATGTCGATTCCCCGTGAAAGGCTCGGTTAAACGCGTTCGGGGTCGCGTCACATGATTTTGCCCGGCAAATGGTCCACGAACACGTGACTTTTACATATTATACATCTATTGATTTAGTTCAAGATGTGTTTAAACGTTTCGAACAATTGTCGATGTTTAAGTCACGATAGATTCGAAAAAACAAACAGTACAACCAGAAGAGCCAAGACTCGATTCAAAGCTTACAACCTCTACTCTCGTACAGCATTATTCATTTTCCTCTAAGATAATTTTACATGACGCGGCAGGTGTAAAATTGCAAACCCATTTTTCCTATTAGATGGTAATAATTCAAACTTCTTTGAAACCATTAAAAAATTTGTTTTGAAAATGGAACCACCACAGATTTGAAGATTGGAGCCTCCTCTTTGCAACGAGATCTTAAATATCGATATACGATTTTGTTTGACCGAGTTCTCGATCTTTGACCACGATCTGTGTATTAATTCGAACTTGTACCCCGTTTAGTTTTCGTTCCATGAACCAGTAAAAGAAGATCGTGCACCAATTTCTAAGGTGTCGTTGAAAGAGAAGCATAATTTATTTATTTAAAAATTGTCGAGCACAGGTAATAATCGTATGACCTTTTTGGCCGTATGAGACTCGAATAAACTTCTTGGACAATCGAATTCCTTGCTCGTTTACGTGAAAGAGGGCGTGAATTCTGAAGACCATGAATGGGTCGCGAGGAGATTTCGCAAAACTGACTGCTCGAGGGTGAAACCATAAAGATCGTCCCGGCAGAAGAGACGCGAGAATATGGGTTTCATTGTGGCCATAGAAAAGCAGTATGCCACTAGTCTGCGACGGAAGAAGAAGGAGCAACACACCGGTCAGTAGTCGTCATTCTTCGGGGCCATTTCTTGGGCATCGCAGCGGCATTTAGGCAGTTTACCAGGTCGTTTCGCCGTCTGAATGGCCGTGTAACGTATTGCAAACATTTTACCGTTGGCCGAGGCGCGCGGCAAACAAGAACGGAGAGGGGACAATTCCGACTGGTAGGACATTGTGCCTAATGTTTGGACATGTGTTCCGCTCCGGTCACGCCTTTTGTTATCATATTCTATGCATGTTTGCCCGCTTAAAATGTTGTTTTAGCGCTTGCGCCACGCCGCACGGTGTCATCCCCGCTGTGTGTCTCGCCCTTCGAATGACTGACACGCGTTCCCGTCAATGGAGATCCAACAGCGTCTTATTCTTCCGAACAGGGGGTGGGAAACCTGTTGCGGGGCACCATAGGGGGTGGGTCTCGCGTCCTTGAAAATTTCACTTCTGAACCTCCCTCCCAGATTTTTTTATCACAATCTGTATACACGGTATACCTGTCCTGTGACACGGCACTTCGAATTTTCGAAAATTCACGAAGTTGAGGGAATATTAAAAGTAGAATTCCGTAATAACATCTCAGATGTAAAATACATTTCGAAATAAAATAGGAAGCGTCTGATTCGAAAAACGGAGGAAGAATACAGGGTCAGCAGACGAAAAGTGTGGGAGAGGCTCTATCTATGCCGAAAGGTCAATTAACAGTTGGACCGATCGGCCGGTATCACTTCGCAATTTTGATTAAAGTGTGCAACACGAGCTGGCAAATATATACGCGAGCTGCGGAGGAGGTGAGGGGGGTTGTAATTCCGCTGTGAAAACAAAAATCGGTAAAAAACGTAAAGGGCTGGAAAGCGGGAAAGCCGGGGCTGGGAGAGGGGGTTGGTGTGACGGGCTATAATCTTGCTGTCGTCGAAATCCTTTGTTGTTTTTCGTGTTTGCCGTTATTTGTTGATGGTGAAATACGAGCTATTAATAAAAATCTGAAACATTTTTCCCCCGATTGATTCGAAGTGCGCACCGGAAAGCCGGCTTGTGCAAACTCGTGTCGTCCAAGGAACACCTATGTTCAGTGACGAACGATTCGCGCGCGAGCATACACACAACACAAGCGCGCGCGCGTGCACACTGCGTGTATTCTTTTTTTTTGTTTTTTGATCGACGATTTAATTACGTCTGAAGTACGTATAAAAATGCTTTCACGAGTGATACGAAGGCGGAGGGAGGGGGCTCGTGGATATCGATAAATATTTGGTGCATTTTTTTTTCGTAGTCAATTCCGTCCGGCAGAACACTGGAAAAATGCTTGATACATATTTGCGAGCTGCTCGTTTTTCTGTGATAGCCTATTTACCAAATACGCGTACAAGCGAGTGCAAATTTTCCCGGCAAAAAATTGGCTGCGCCGTGAAAAACAGAGTGTCTGTTGACACGGGGCGGGGCCCAGGCGAACTTTTTTCCCGCTGTTTGCGTGCACGCGTGTGGTACTAAGCAGGACCGATGGATATCAAATAACAGCTCGGAGACGCACCGAGGGATTGAGGAGGATCTAGGTGACGTCTCGGTCGCCAAAAATATGTAAAACATGCTTCAATGCGCATTCAATAAATTGGCTTTCAAGTTTGATAAACAAAAATCGTTTCGCCAATAAATGCTAGACATGGCCAGTCATTAAAATTGCCTCACAAGATTCATCTGAACTCTTTGCTATTGTAACAGGGTCCCATGGAAATCACCGACACAAATTTCCCCGTCACGGTTTTCACCGACTTCAGCTTTCACCGACAATAACTTTGGCCGACAACGCCTTCAACTGAAAACGAATTTGATCGACAACGATTTTCACCGACAACAAATCTAATATCGTTGACGGTCAAACTCTTTGTCGATCTAATTTTTTGTCGGAGAAATTTGTGTCGGTGATTTCCATGGGACCCATTGTAATTATAATCCTATCGGTACAGGACCTGTCCACACGATTTAACCCTCATCCACACGGGTAATTTTTTTATACGAATTTTTTGAAATAGGTTCCCGGGTACCATTGACAAAAATCGGAAAAGACACTGCTTCATATCCATTGAAAACTATGTTCATACTACGTTAAAATGTCAAATCAATTTCCCTATCGACTGTAACACGTCCGGGTAAAATGGAACGCCCTTCGAATGAAGGATCGGCCTGAATCCTGCCCGATCGATTAGCCAATTGAAAACGAATTTTCGTAAACACGACCATTTTTCAGGGTAGCTGGAGCTATGGGTCAGCGTGACTGTCATAAATCATTCGATCGGGACGCATCCCTTAACGTTCCACGCCCCGACAATAAACTAGGGACATTGCACGTGTAATCAAAGGTTGGCTGGGCCGTTGTGCGGCCTTAATGCCATTTCCTGGGGGCGTGTAGGGTGGCGTCATAGTATTCCTCAGGGTCTGAGAAATAGACAGCCCCGACAAATTGGCTGGGAAAGACTCTATAACTGTCCAATCCCGGACTTCAAATAGAAATACTATTACAATGTCGTCAAGGTTGATAATAATTATCAGATAGAAAGTTGATCTTCAAGGTCCCCTGTATGCTCCCACATTACATTCTCACTACGCTTTTTACACACACGTACGTTACACACGCTTATATTATTAGCTTACCGTGTTGTTTGTTGTATGCATCAAATCTTGTAATCAAATTTTAAACCACTTCTCCATGAGCTAGAGACTTAAGACGTTCAACATAGCTCAGAACTGGATGACAATGCAATATTAAAAAAAATTTTAAACCTCTGTGTTTAGAAGATAAAAAAGATCTTAGCGGGAATCGAACCCGAGCCTTACTAAATACTCGGTGGTAGTACGACCGGTATTACTATATCTTGCGTTCTGTTTACAAAATAATGAAAAGTAGAAAATAAATAAATATATAAAAAAACTTTTTAAAAACAACGCTTATATCAGAGTGCACTAAAAATGAGAAAATCATTTTTTTAGATATTAGTAACTATAAATAAAAGCGTGGAGCGCTAAAACTATAATAACGTAATCTTCGTGGGTGCTCCACGCTTTTATTTATAGTCACTAATAACTAATATCTAAAAAAATGATTTTCTCCTTTTTAGTGCATTTTAATATAAGCGTGGTTTTTAAAAAGTTCTGTATATGTTTTCTTTATCTCGCGCACGTGTTAAATAAATATTACTCAACTATTGATTAACACTGAGAGATTCACAGACATCAGATACAAGACACTGTGGATCTTCGCACGAGATAAAATAGTTTACAAATTCCAAAGAGATGTGTTCGATGGAAAAGTGGTGCAGTGGTTGGGTCCGGCAGGATCGTGACAGGATCATAGCAGTCCCGAAGAAACAAACCGGTGAATGGGCATCCTGGCTGAATTCTTGTTCTTTCAACAGGTCCGTCCAACGTTCTCACAATCGATCATCGAACCCGGACGCAACACTACGCCCTTCATCGAAGCCTACTTTCCATTCGATTCTCGTTTAGGCCCGACGTGAAAATAAAAAAAAGGGCCAACCCGGTCGGCGCAACGAGCCGGTGCCAGGAGCCATTGAACGGCACGCCAAAAGAATTCACGAAAAAGGCACAACATGAATTTCACGGCGATTCTGCGCAGCACAATGAGAGAGACTCCGGATCCGGACGTTTTGACTTTTGTCCGGTCTTTAACCAGGTCTTTTTCCTTCGCCGTCCCGGCTCTTCGCCTCTTCAATCCCAAACCGGACGTTTGCTACTCTGGATTCGAGCCCTTCTCCTATTCCTTTACTCTTCCCACCCTCCCTTGCGAACCCTGAAGAATACCATTATCCATTCATTCGTCGTCGGGACAAGTAATTAGATCTTTTCGTGACTTTGAAATTTCACCGAAAATCCTTCTTCATCATTACCACTACAAACTGTCCGGATACTGGAAATATTAACACCAACAGTTTTCCAGCTACTTCGCATACATTCACGTATCTATACGCGAATTATGTAAAACGCATTCGTGCAATCCACCATTAAGATGATTGTATCTCCGAAAATTCCTCCAAACTCCTTCCTTGAAATTCCTCCACACTTGTCATTGACACGTTAATGTTTCTTTGATATATTTATTTTTATTTTCTAATAGAAATCTTGTTAAAACCATGTAAATAATGTCTCTACAATAAATGAAATCTTATTTATTTTACCTATTATTTTCCAAGGTGGTTCGGAAACCACCTTATTAATAAAACCCGTCGCGTCGCGAAGTAACCTTAGCAAAGAGTTAAGAGCGACGTAAATAAATAGAAAAAAAGAAATCTATTATCTTTATATTAATCCATACATGAAAAACTTAAATTCATTCCATATGCAAAAAATCATCAAATAGATCGGTACCCAAATAAATCTGTACTCAAAGGGTTAATGGCGTTCTGGGTTTCCGAGACCCAGAGTTTAGTTTTAGAGTTGATTCAAAATTTACCCGGGATTCAGGCGAAGCCTGCGTGTCCAGCAGAAAACCGTAACAACGAGTTCACGCTCGTACATCAGCTGTGCGATTGATTAGCAGCTTCATGAATCACGTGGCAACGTTAATGCCGCTGATAATGGAGAAACAATTTGTACCTGCGAGCAGCGTGTATCCTCGAGCGACCGAGCACACCCAGGGGGTGCAAAATTGTCGACAACAAAGTGTCCTGCGGGGTTGATCGATGCTCTCGAACGGCCGTGTAAAGGAACCTCGCTCTCTAATCCTACCGCGATAGAAATCTATGCCTATAAGATCGTTTGTACGTTCGCGTCCCTGGCTAGGTTGCCGTTTGGTTTCACCCTAAAGTTCTCGTGGCGGCGCGCGGCAAGGGAAGGAAAAGGGACCGCCTGCCTCGCAGCATGGATTGGATTGGATCGGCTTAACACTGATTTAAGCCAATCAGCAAACAGCCAGTCACCAGTCTCGAACCTCAACATTGATCTCGTTAGCTCTTTACAAGTTCAACGTTGCGTCCCCCACCCGGGGAAAGAACCGGTCACGCATAATTCGCTGCGCGATCTTTCTTTTTTTAACCAATTGCCTCCCATTCACTCGGCTCTCCTCGACCGCGAATCCTGCTACCGAATTCTGTCGGAAATCGTCCTTCTAGAGGAAACTATTCGATCTTCAGGTCCAAGGAAGATTCAGTCGCGTTGTGGAAAATGATCTAGACCAAACATGAACGATGTTAATCTAGGTAGAAGCCTGAAGCTTTAAAATCACATCCAAATGTTCATGAAAGTACAAACTCCATGGAGATTCAGTCGCGGCGTGGAAAATGATCTAGAGCAGAATTGAACGACTATTCATAAGGTATTTCCTCCCCCTCATCCGTAAAAAAAGAGCAGAAATGAACGTTGTTAGTGAAGGTAGAAGCCCGAAGCTTTAAAATGAGACCAGGATGATCATGGAAGTGCAAAGTCCATGCAAGATCCAGTCGCGTCGTGGAAAGCTTCGAAATGAGACTGATCATTTATCTTTTTTGGTGAAACTATTTGAGCGCACGCGATCCAAAGAGGAGAAGAAGAAGAAGAAAATTTGGAGTAGGAGCTAGGAGCTGCGGAGGAATCGCGGGCGGCGTAACGATACGGCTAAACATACTTCCATAAAGTCGCACACATAGTGCAACGGAGTTCATACAGCGCGGCGTGGAACGAGCTGGATGTTAGTATTTTAAGCCTATTTAAGTGTGTTTGTCGTATAATATTGACATCGTGCACACAAGCAAAGATAGCACCGCGTGCACACACTCGCACACGCACGAGCCAATCCTCTTTCTCCCTCGGTCTTGTCCGTGGTTCCTCGTCCTCTTTCGCACCTTTGCTCACCCCCTTCGGCTATCTCGCTCTTTCTTTCCATTTTCTCCTTTCCTCTCCTTCTCTCTCTCTCTTCCGCGCGCTGGTCCTCTTCACCCCTTTTTTCCGGAGGTGTAGACGCGCACACGTAAGAAAACACACGCACAAATGAGAGGAGAAGAGCCGAGGGGAAGCGAGTGAATCAAATCGCGGTGTGTGCTCGGCAAACGACGCCCCCGCGTCGCGACGCCTTCTTCTTTCACCCCCGCAAGCTCGCGGGTACAGAAACGACGGATATTCCACAGCGACACACACACACACACACTCTCTCTCTCTTCCTCTATCCTAAACCCTACTACCGTTGCGTCGAGATTAGCTACGATCGATTCCGTCTTTCGATGTCTCTATGAGAGCAAACACTGCTCTCTTAGGCTCCCGAACAACTCCTCGAGCTCCTCACAATGATGCGAATCTCTATACAACAACCAGTAACCACACGTTTCATTTCTTATTTGAACATGTCGATAGGTTGCAAATAATTCTTCATGTTTGGTGAGTAAGAAAGACCTAAAAAAAGTTTCAACTTATTAGTAAAGGTGATCCATCGCCTTAACCCTTCGCTGCATAATGTAGTATCATATCTGATACAGTTAACAAATGTGGTACATAGTAAACTAATAATGTGTTTTCTTACTATGTTTATTTTTCTGAAAATGTTGTTTTAATTCTTTTCAATATTTTTTCCTTCATTCAATTTTTCCACCCCAATGAAAAAAATCATGCAGTGAAGGGTTAAGTCTCGAAGATTTGCCACAGTCTATCCGTCAAATGAACTAACCCAGTCCCAGTGTTTCGCGGGCGAAATTCCGGCGGAGCGACGCGACTTGCCACCCCCGTAGCGGCTCGAGCAAAAGAATCGAGCATAAGAAAGAAAGGGAATAGGGTAAACGTTTGCACAGTTCTTCGGCAGTGGCTGCGGGGTGAGTGCAAAATACGTTGCGTCTATAAACATAATTTATCGTAATCGATTCCCGGGGTTCCGGGGGGCTCTCGTGCCACGGTCAGAGTCCCGCTGCGCCGGTGGTATGTTCCATGGTGTTACATAATTGTTTGCCTCGCAGCATGGGACGGGCACGCCCCACCTGGCGCTAGGGGTCCCCCATTCATTCCACGGGCCGTAAGACCGTGACAAGGGCGAAGCCTCGCCGTTTGGCCCCGTTACTTCGGCCCCGTAATTTGTCACGATTACCAGGAGATTACTGGTGTCGCTGACAGCCTTTTGGCTACCGTTTGCCAGCCAGACTCCGGCCTGCTCCTCCCTCGAGATCTTCCTGATCTTCGCCTTAGATTAAAAGCTACCACGCCATTCACCGTCGACTTCCGGCCAAGAATATTCGGATACGCTCTACGGTATGAATGCCATTATCATCCTGGAAATATTCGCTAAGTAAGCACAACATTCCATAACACCAGGTCTAAAAATGATGATCTATATTTATAGACATATGAACATACTTTTATCCACATTTATAGCCATTTTATAATAGTTTGACTAGGGGTTTGTGCTTTTATGAGAAAAAGGAGTGCAACTGGAAACAGTAGAAGAATTTGAGAATGTTCATCCACTATTTTCAACTTGCTGGCAAATCCATAAATTATATGTCTTCGCTACAAATGAGTATTCTACATTTATGGAGGTAATGAAAATACTTCTATTCACATTTATAGCCATTTTTTCATAGCTGGACTAGGGTATTATGCTTTTACGAGAAAAAGGAGTGCAACTGGAAATAGTGGAAGAATTTCGGAATGTTCATCTACTAATTTCAACGTGACAATTGGTTGCAAATCGTCACGCATGGTGTTTTTCCTTACACACAAAGATTTATACTATAATAACAATGAATCCAATGTAATCGAGGCAGCATAACGGAACGGTACATCCTTAGTCCAATTCTAACGTGTGTACAAACCTGTTGACTAACTCGAGAGTCAGTCTCTGTCAATGTTTTTGCAAACGATTACGAAATAATCCGGCAGGCATTGTATACATATGAAGTCGGGGCGCGCGAACGCGAGCACGGGCCTGCGCTCGTTCGCCTGTGTGTTCGAAGAATGCAAATGATAATCTCGGAGCGACGATTCCGTTAAGGTGCATCAACACCTCGAACGTTGGTATACGTCATTAATTAAATGGAAGAGTCGATGGAGTGGCGCGCAGTGGTTAGAGGCTGTAGACAATCTCCAAATATTTGCGAGAGAGGCCAAATATCTTACCTAAACATCGGAGTGACACGGTAGTTTCTAACCATCACTCTCATCTCTTGCGTGTAACTGCTTTCTGAAGTGTCGGGCTTCGCGCACGGAAACAACGCTGACATTGAAACGAAACAATACTTCTGTTACAGCTACATTAAAAAGCCATGCTCAAAAATACAATCGACTCTTTTATTGAGAATAAACACGTTTTGTGAAACGATTCGAACGAATCTCTGCGGCTCTCCTAACCTATTTAACAGTAGGGACTAGTTAAGCTAATATCTATCTGATAGCTCTGTACATCTCTATCCCTATTTATTAACAAATTATTCTTATCTACTTTGTTAGAGAAAAACATGTTTTTCTTTTCAACTTGCGGAACTTATTTCTTTTCCATTGTAGATTATTTTGCAGGATATTCCATATGAGTGTTTTTTTTAGTCTAAATTTTCCAATTCCACCTTTAAATGCACATTCGCTACATTTTTCCGATTAAAATGATACCAAACACGATGCAGTTCAAATTTTCCCTGATTGTTTAATCCACGATTTAGTGGAAATAAATCTGAATCGGCCGGTTGAGGCAATCGGATAACGCGTTGTTTGCCGCGGCACAGTGAGGCAACGTGTATCGTTTGCCTCGCCAGCGCCCGAAAAATTTCTCGGCCAGCTCAGGAATTTTTTATGGTAAAAGCCCCGCCCCGTCTTCTGGTAAAATTCCTTCCCTCCAGGAGCCTAAGGGGAGTGTAGTTTTTCTATCTACCTGAAATGTAGAAAAAACGTGAAAAGGTCGCGAAACATCGGTATATTTGACAATAGCGAAATCAGCCGAAATTTACTCGCGACCGAACATTTTGATCACTGAGCGAAGAGCCGACGCGTGCCTCGAGCTAGCCTTTGTTGCCTCGGCCCAAACGCTAGGGTAGGGGGAGGGGCAGACTAATCTCAATCTGGTATTTTACTAAAAATTCGTAAAAAAATTATTCCTACCCACTATCATAATGAATATATTTTTTGTAATCATTTTTTAATTAATTTCGTTAAATCTCGTTGTCTAAAACTTAAATCTCTATCTCTATCTGAGACCACCTTGGCGACTGGAAATTTAATTACTATAATAATCAACCAGATTTTGTTATTGCCCGTGGACAAAGTCGCGAGTACAGCTAGTCAGAAATATAATTGTATTTTTCTGCAGACATAGTCTACTTGTAACAATTCGAAGATTTAAATTTTATATATTTTACTACTTCGAGCTGATTACAATTATTAAGAAGTAAGTGTCTATGGGGTCCTATAGCCGCTATTTCATGCAAACAATTTTTAAATTTATTTTCATTTAAAGTTACACGAATTATTAAGGCAACGTTCCTATGATGTTATCTGCACGAATAGAGAATACATTTTTGAACTGCACTTAGAATTGCACACTACAATAATTTTTCAGCAGCCAATGTACGTCCGACGTGTTGATAAGAATTAAGCAGCTGCGCAGCTGCAGATGTTTTAGCAGCAACATTAAACAAACAAGTTTGAATAAAATTGATTCATGAATGTGCTATTATTCTCGGTCACGACCACTCTCGGTTATTAAAAGCAATATTGTTTGGCGAAGCTGTAAATGGCAAATCATTTTCGAAAAACCGGTTCTCCTCGGGATTTTTCGGGAAAAAGCCGAAGCTCTTCATCGAGACTCACACGTGGCCAGGTCGTAAAACAGTTTTATGGTGTTCCATGTGAACGAAGCATAGTCATAAAACCACAAACCCTTCCTAATATACTACCGGGTGGTCCTCGGAAGAAACCGCAGGTCCTTTCCAATTTCAATTGAATGTAGCCGGTCATTAACCGGTTGTTAGGGTTGTTTACCCTCGCGGCCATGGAAAATTAGCATTGTGTGCGACGATCATCCACACCGAATTCAACGTAAACACGTGTTCGATACTATAAACACGTTTGTACGTGTAAATAATTCTGATTTAACTACCCCGGAGAATTTTTCAAACCGGAAAATATATTTCACGTACCGAAATTCATTATAATAAAGTTCGTACAAATAATATTTATTTTCTGCAGAGAGATTACGTTAATTGTCGATCCGATATCGATATATGTATCTAACAGTCCAGAAAATTATGGATTATTGTGAATTGAATATGAAGATAGAACCGCGCCGAATGTAAATATTTCGAGGCACGTAAGCAACACAACACGAAAATTAAATTGCATATTACTGAAATAATTAAACTCTCTGTTTGCGTTACACTCGGGCACGCGTCAAAAATTCCGGGAACCCGTGGCGTCACGGCGTTTATTATTAAAAACAAAAAGAAAAGAAAAATACATCGCAGCGAAAGGAATTATCCTGTTCCGATATAAATATTTTTATATGTTTAACGTTTTCATTAGCTGGAAATTCGTTCTGCTCCGCGTCGCTAATGAATTGCCGTAGACAACGTGTGATCGAAATCATTTTTCTGTTCAGAACTTCCCGTGTAATTGTGACGTCACTGATAAATGAAGTGAAAAAATCAACACAGTTAGTTGCCGCGAGTAATTCTCATAATTGATACACTACTTTCGAAATCTATTACACGAGGATATATCTCTAATTATTAAACAATATGTTTTCAGAAAGGCTGACTGGGGACCGATGGGGACCGGATAGCCTATACATACAAGGAGGTTAAAAAATTGCGGGAGTCCTCCAGAAACGCAGTTAGGTTCACTAACCCGGATAGTCCTGCTATGACACGAACGTTTGCAGAATTTCGCTGACATAAACAGAGAGTTGATCTCTGGCAGGGTGTGAAACGATGGAGGTTTAGGAGACAACGGAACAGGGGCTGAAGTGACGAGCGTGTCGCGTCTCGGTTTTTCTGGGTCGAGGCTGGCCCGTGGCAACTGTAGGCTGGCAAACATGATCGCCGCCAAAAGCAAACGCGACACTTTGATCAGGGCCGGCTGGAAGCAACGGAAGTGACGCGTGCATTAAGCTCTTCCGCGAAGCAAAGGGGGTGGGGGGGGGGGGGTGCGGCGAGGGGGTCGCGTGTGTCCGCGGGTCACCCGGTATCTGGCTGGTTATAATGTATGGCCTAGTCAGGTTCGGCACGGTCCAGTAGGGGGGTTCGGTTGACAAATCATTAACTATGCATCGAACCGGCCTGCAAATACTCGTTACTAGTGCTTCTCCGTACTAGCCCACCCTCGGCCTCGTTCCTCCACCTCCACCACCTCCTCCACCCCCTGGTCCCCTCTATGTCGCCCTCTCGCACCGTGCGACCCTATCTCTCTATGCTTGGGACCCCTCCAACCCCCGACACTCCTTGCCACCCTCCCCGCGAACCGACAAACGCGGCACCATCAACGTACCTTCTGTCAATAGGCCAACCTAGCCATACCTAAATACATCGGTAATCATTATGCAGCATTATAACATCGACTGCGCTCGAACCCCTTCCTGCGACTCTTCCAATGTTTCCCGGATCACCGCGGGAACCAGCTATGGAATCTCTTCTTTCTCAAGTACATCGACGGAATCGCACTGAAGAGGACACACTGGACAGGTTGCCTGAATCGAGTGAGTCGATAAGAAACAGCTAAATTTTGTTGTTCGGCGCCTCGTTTTCGAGAGACGTCGAGTTCGAAGATCCGTCGGGTACGCGTGCTTCGCAGAATGTTCAAACCCGAAGAGTTCTACTCGAGAACCAAGCGTCAAGTGAAAAAATTGTATTCCTCGTTTGATTCATTTTACAGTCTGGCAGTCTTACAGGTCTGGCAGACCGCGCTTCTGCGATCACGGGCGAGACCTCTACGGGATCAACATTATTTCCCAGAGAAGTCGAGCGAGTCCCGGGTCAAAGTTGCGCACAACAACCTCTCCTAGGTCAGTTCCGGTTTTCCATGCCGAAAATCCCATAGTACAGCGATTAAAAGATTCCGCGTGCGGTAAGTTTCGCGAAGACGAAGCTTATCGAGCTCGTGCGACAGTAAGCATGGCGACGTAAGAAAGAATAGGAGGGAGAGAGAGAGAGAGAGGTAGAGAGAGCGAGGCAGACAGCAGAGCCCTGTGGGTTGCATGTAAAGGGAAAAGCGGTCCGTGTCGGGGAAGTAGAGAGAAGGAAAGAGAGAAGGAGACAGAGTACATGCCGCAGGATGGTTGGTATACAGTGGCGCGTATAGTCCGCTGGTCGATGGTGCGGCCCGTAACGCCCAGCTACTGCGCAACCAATGCGCGAGTCCACCATGTTTAATGCTGCGAATTCGCTCACCCTCCGAGGTTGTTCGCCCTCGTCCCTTCAGCCCTCCTCGCCCAGCATGCTGGTACCGACCCTAACCTCCGTCTGCTCGTCCTCCTATCCCCTCCGTCCTGCCCTTTCTGCCCTTCCTTCGTTCCTTCGTTCGCCGGCTATGCAACGGATCGCTTCTCTCTCTACCTCTCATCTCTTCAGGTTCCATCGCTGTCGAACCAGTGGCCCCGCATTGCTTCTGCGAGCCTCCTCTCCTCAGCGATCCACTCGGGCGCCACATAACGGACAACAAATTCCCATGTACAAGCGGCTGGAAACCGCATCCAGCCATCCACCGCCCCTATTCTCTCTCTTCATCCCCCCAGGTTTTCTCTCTACCCTCTTCTTCCCGTTGTCCCTCGTTCCATCCCCCAACCCTCCCCCTTTCAACAGGATCAACTCTGTCCCTTTTTCTCTTTCCCGCCGCGCGTTCTGTCTCTTCTATCTCGTCCTTTTCTCTCGGCAAACCTTCTCCCTTCTACTCACCCTCCTCCTCCTCCTCCTGCTCCTCCTCGCCCCTCGTTCGCCACCGCCGTTTTCCCAACCCGACTCTCTATCCGTTCTCCAACTTTGTTTGTACCCCGATCCTCTGCCTGGAGTCGATCGCGAACCGGCGAACGGGGGCTGTTTTTAACGTGTTTTTCACGAGGTTCAATTATGCTGCTCTCCCGACCAGCCGGAATTGTAGCCAATCATTAGCGAGATGAAAGGTCCTCGGGGGTGCGCGCCCCGGAGCTTCTCGCGGACGCCGATTAATTGCTGACGAGGGGGATGATGTTGTTGGTAGGACGGACGTGTGTCTCTTTCGAGGTTCGGTAATTGGTAGACGGTATTTAATCGAAGGTAGAATAGCCACAGGGGTCCAGGTGTGACCGAGAGAGTGACCGGCGCTCTCTTTTCTAGATTACGTTTAGACACTCCGAGGAACGCGATTCCTGTCGCTGAATCTCTTCGATAAACTGTTTAACATTCGCTTTCGAAATTTCAGGGCATTTTGATCGGAGACTCGCAAGCGGAATCTAAAAACTCGAGTAAGATTCCGCCAGCGGAGGAAAATCGCTCGAGGGACTCAAAGAAGGTTGGTGCACGTTCAGATGTGGGGGTGCGGGGGCGAGAGCGGTCTGTTAGAAGGGAGGATGCGCGAGTATAATAAAGGGTAAACAGAACGTCTCTCCCACCCCACGTCGGATCTCCTCCGTCGGGCTGGCCCAGCGGGCACGAAAGGTCCTTTACGATTTTGTGAGATTTTCAGTTAATTTTCTGGTTCCTCTTATGGAGCACTCCATCAACCATCCCCTTCTCCAGTCCTTCCTGGGAGGCTATCTCTCGTCCACCATTCGGATTCTCGGCCTGGAGCCCTTCCCTTTTCGTAAGAGTTTTCAACCCTTCCAACGAGGCAGCCTGGTATAATATTCAATTACATAGCTGCAAGTAAAGTCAAACAAACCCACGGGGCTGCAAATCTCTCTGGCCTCCTCTCTCTCTCGCTCTCTTCCGCTCCATTCCTCTCGTCTTCCGCCTCGATCTTTCTCCCTCCTCCTTTTCCGTTCCTCTTCCTCTCTCTCTCTCTCTTTCTCTCTCTTTACTCTCTCATCTCGTTCTATCCCTCTGGCCCCTTCCAGGGTTGGTCGAGACTCTCCTGGAGCCGGATGGGTGTATACACCCACCCCGTGTATACATATAACGTTGCGTTACTCCACGTTACTTTGCCGTAGCGTTCGTGCAGTTTGCAGAGACGCCTAGCCATGGTAACGAAGAGAGTGCAAATTCCTGTTTGGAAAAGACGAGACTATAGCCCCCGTTATTCACCCAGGGCGGCCGAGCGTGCTCCAAAAGAAACACGATGCCCTCTCTCCCCCGTGTACACGTTTCATGAATTTAACCCGACCTTAACTGCACCTGGAATGCGGCTCGCCACACGCGATACGACCCGCCAAACATTCGCCGATTTAGCAAAGGATCTCTCTCTCTCTCTCTCTACCCCCAACCGTACTCTTCGCCCTCAAGTATATTAATCACTCAGACCCCGACACACTCCTCCTGTCCTTCGGAACTTTAATCTCTTCGAAGTTAAATAGGATTCATTAGGGGATTCACTGATGGTCCTTCTCATAGCGTTCTTACTAGTCATGTACTGTGTTTGACCCTTTCTGCTTGGCTAATACCGATGACTCCATAGAAGTTGTACCGAAATCTGCAGCAACTTTTGAGTTAGATTACGATTATCTATTAAGAGAATAGACTAGTTGGGGGATTGATATCTTCCTCATTCTTAGAATTTGTGTATTGCTTGGTCTTTCCAAGTTGGGTGCTGCTGATGACTCCACAGCAGTTGTGCTGAAATCTCCAGCAACTTTCGAATATGCAGTTTGGTGCCCACTTATTTAACTATTCTAAGTCATTAAGAGATTTTTACAATTTTTACAATTCGTTTTTATTATGTATTTTAGTGACCACTTATTTAGTTCTTTGAAGGAATTATAAGATTAATTAGTGGGTTGACTGATGGTCCTTCTCACAGAATTCTTGCTATTTGTGTACTGTTTGGTTACTTTTCGTTCGTAACAATTATTTTACTATTATTATTGTCAGAGGTGTCCCAAGACGAACTGTTCAGTCGAAACGGTGTTTGAAAAGGATGAAAGGCAAGTAAATTAACATAATTTCGCAGAGAGGGTCGTTCATCCCCGGAGCCTATACTTCTATAATTAAAGTGGTTGACTCTGCAAGGTGTCAGAGCCAATCGACTGACTGGAACTCTTTCGACGAACTTCGAGTAGGTCCGATTTTCGAGTAGGTTTTCGAAATTGTACATCTTGTATTGATCATGCTATCACAGCCTATATTCGCGAAGTGATTTCGCTGGCGCCATCTGTAGAGATTGTCCGGAGTGAGGGAAATCTCAAGGGTTCTAATACAATCGGTTCACCTTGGGATATTCGCTTCCGGCGAGAGATATTCCGTCGAATTTCCGAACAAACAAAGAGAACGGCAAATTGTTTAACGTGATACGCAACGGAAAGCATCTGTGTATCTCGCTGAAAAATAGGACGCTATTCTACGTCGTAGCGCAAGTAAAATTGAAGTTAAAACGTAGTCCACCATGTTCCATGGAGTTCCTCCTAGTCCACGGTTGAAACCAAGGGAAACTCTTTGTCAATAATAATAATTGTCTGATATCGGAAGCATGTTTTCAGGAAATAGTGTTGCGGGCTTCGACTCAACTATAAATCATCTAGTCATCTATTTCGGGAGATATGTAGGACGAGCTATTATAGGACGAATAACTATTCTCGGTGGAAAAAATCCTACGCATCAGATGCCCATGCAGTCCACCATCGCGGCGCCCCGTATTCACCTTACGGTGATACAAAAACTTTAAAAAATTGTGGGAAGCGGATCCGCAGTATTTCGCAGGTGTTTTTTTTGTCAGAATCTCTTTTGTATAGCTTGAACTTATTACAAAAAAAAGTTTTAAGACTGAACTCATTCTGACCTGTTAGAAAACTTGTAGTTAAACAATATCTAAAAATTATTGTAAAATACTTTACTAACGAACTTTGTGAACATTAATGTAAACATTTATTTATGTTAATATAGAAAATCGTGCATAGAAGCTTAAAGATTCTTATTTATCGCTATCACACAATTTTTTTTGTAACGAATATAAATGTACGATTTCGCCGTATTACGGTTCAAAGTTTTCACGTATTGATTTGTATGCTTATATCGATGTTATATGAATTATAGGGTCAGTGAACATTCCCAAAGAAGTATGTATGTATGAATGTTATATCTTTTTTCTGACATGACTTTCTTCCACCTAAAATGGCCATTCGTCCCGCTGCGCGCTGTGACGGCCGGTTAGGCGATTAGACAACGTCGGAGTAACGGCAATAAAGGCTCCCGATGGGATTATGACTTCGCGTGTCGAGCTCATTAAAATGTCAGGACGGTAGGACAACGTTACGGGTGTAGAAGGACAGCACGACGCCCACTTTAGGAGAATTATCGACGATGATGAGCAGACAATGAGACCAACTCGGCCGGAAACGCTGGCATAATGGGCTACGCTTGTCCTGCTCGGTTGAACCCTTTACGATTCACGCTCGCAACTACCCCCTTTGACGTACAACTGACGAGTCGAGGCGAATTAAATATGAATAAGCGGAGCGCCGTGCGACCAACCGATTCTCATAGTTCGCCCACTTTTACCGGACAAATTACATTTCACTTGCGGGCGCAACGGGTTTACCGAGGGCTGAACCGGCGTTAGCTGCTCGTTGAACCTTCACGATGATCAACTGGCCCAATTGGAAGTTAGATCTATCCAAAAGTAACAGTCTTCTTCTTAACCCTTCGCTGCATAGTGATCGCATCATATCTGATACAGTTAACGCGAATCTGATATATAGTCAACTAAGAATGTGTTTTCATACTATGTTTATTTATATATCTGAAAATGTTGTTTTAAATTTTGTTTAATAGAAAGTGATACGATTATTCATATAGGTCCCCACGGGGTTTCAAATCCATTTACCAATCACCCCCTCCTTTTCATTCTCCCTATCGCCTATTTCAGCCTATTTCAGCCTAATTTTCAGTGGGACCTACTGTTTATCACGGTCGGTTCTGAACCACCTTTTTCCAACAACACGTGAAAAGCACCCGGGGATCACTTCTCGGGTTTTTACCAGGCGGCCACCCATTCAAGCCCATCCCACGTTCCACATTGTTTAACTTCGGTGATCGAATGAGAACCGGTGCTTTTTTTTCAACGGGACCACGATCATTGGTAAATATTGTTTAATATTTTTCTCTTATTGCCAAACGACAACACAATGCATTTAAGGGTTTATTGGACAATTTATAATTAGAAGATATAGCTCCTAAGCTACGCAAAACCAGCTAACCCAGAATCTGAAAGTGGTCGATCGTAAAAATTGGAAATTCCACGTCCATCTAGTCTGAAGATTATCCGCGCATTTGCTAATCAAAAGAAGCAGCCTCCAGGCCCTAATGGCAAGAAGGAATTTCTACGAAAGCGATCAATCAGCTAGCTCGGGATTACAGGCGAAAGCAACCGGAAGAAAAGTTGCACCGGTTAGGGGGAGGGTGGTTTCTTCGTCCGGTTCCTTCGTTCCTCCGAAGAACTCTTGGTTCTCGGGGAACACGGACCGGCCACGCTTAATTCCAGCTAATTAATAAACTTTTACCATCTCCTTGTTTGTACCCTGCCGACGCACCCCCGGAACCCTCCTCCACGAAACGTTCGAATTCATCTCCTAACCAGTTCGTCTCAAAGGGTGGCTTTACTGTTCGTTCACTTGCGGCCCTTTTCCACCCTCGCCCTCTCTACGCCGCGGACTCGCGTTCTCTCTTCCCTTCCTCTCTCTCTCTCTCTTCCTCTTTTAACGTCACCCTTTCGAGACCGGGTTTAACCGGCTTCAAAGACACCGTACAATCATCCGCCTTCCGCTAGACGAAGTTCAAAGACCGGATCTTCCATCTCCCGCCTACCTCGGACCGGGTTTTTTTTCTCCTCGAATGGAAAACCGTTTCCGCGTCGCAGAGTTTCCCCAACGGGTTTCTCGAACTCCTGTTTTCCAGATTACCTCGGGGACAGATATTACCTAGATTGACGTTCAGTCGCGATTAAATCCTCCTGATTTATTACCAGCCTATCTTCGTGCAACGTAAAAGTTGCACATATCAATCGCCAGACGTTGGAACTGCCGAAAAAAATTGCTTCTCAAATATTTAACCATTTAAATGCACGATATTTTGCATATCATGCATTTGCAAGGCGCGCATGACAATCGCAAATAAGTTCCACACGTTAAAAAAAAAACATTTCTCGCTAATAATGTAGGTAGGAATAATTTTTTAATGAGATTTAGTAAGGAATATACATATATGTATAATTAGGAGATATATCTCCAAATCTCATTAATATATCCAATTAACCCTAAAATGTGCATTGTGTTGCCGTTTGGTATTTGACATTTAAGGGTTAATATTAAAATTTCGTAAAAGACACTTGCGCGTTTCTACATGTTTGTAGAAGCTATCAAAATCTATGGAGTTAAATACATTAATGATCTTAAAAACTGCGAGAAAAATGAAATGAAAAAGGAACCAACCCCTGCTGGGTGATGACCACTCAATACCATTTAAGTTTGACATAACAGTTTCATTAAGTTGTCGAAATTAAATATTCTAGGGTTACAGTTAAGCGAAACACCCAGTACTTCTTTTTCAAAATTGCCATTTTCACCCCTGGCCATCCCCGCGCTCACTCGAATTTCCGTTCCACGTGTTGCGAAGTTTGATACGCGGAATTGCAGATACGGAAGGAGAGCTGTAGGCGAAAGCAATCTAAATTCTAATAAGCGGGGGCCCACTAGTTATCCGGAATCCAGCGTTTTCAGCGTTTGGGGAAAACGATCGCGACGGCAGATTTCCGAGTAGGACGCGTGCGCCGCCGCGTTTCACTTGCGGCTTTTAATAAATGGTATAAAAACGGGATCAAATATTTAACCGGGGAAATATTTGAGCGAGTGCCTATTATTACAGGGTAGTCGCGCGGCATAGATATCCCCGACCGTGCCGCAACCCTATGGTACTCTGCGCCATCCCGTTTATGTCTGGCAAATATACCTAGTTGCTCGTTAGATATATGTAGAGAGGTGTACGTGTGTCGATTTAAAGCGACACCGACGGTCAAACGAGCGACCACCTCTCTCTCTCTCTCTCGAACTTTTCGCTCCCCGTTTTTAATTTAAACATTCTTAACCAATCGTTCGCTATTCACAACCGGAATGCTAATTACACGGTCCAACAGCCAAAAATCATTTCGATTCACAATATGCGATTCTTATAGAGTTTTTCGCGTTAATTCCAAATCTGGCCTTAATTTTTTCCCTACATGCATAGTTTTTGAAAAACATGACTTTGAAAAAAAAACTATTTTTCAACTTTAAACAATTATTGTGATGTTATTATAATAGATATTGAATTGTCTTTTGCATACATTATGAATGTTTAAACATGTTTAAACTATCATTAAAGACGGAGAGGCACCAGTTTTGCACTAAATTTCGATGATATTTTTTGATTTATCTCAGAAAATAAGGGTCCAGCTGAAAATCGAAATGTGCCACGCGATAGAGCAGACTTTTATCTTGAGAAACCACCCTGTCACGTTGCGAACGTCGACGTTTTTACCGAACCAGAAAGCAAAATATCATCGCGGAACACGGAACATTTTCGTTCTATTTGTTTCTTTATTGAATATACATATACATATATTAGATTGAAGAACTAAATTCTTAATCCCGCAGGACCCCGCGGGATTGAAATAAATCCCACATCAACCCCGCGGGATTGCAATCCGTAAATCGATGCGACGGGATTTTCTCGTACATTTTGAAAAATTTCTCCGGAAAATGCTGCTTTTATCTAGGCCTGAGGTTCATCAATTATTCAGGCATGATCGTCGCGCGCGCTCGGAGGCTCTCGACGTCCACAGAGGCGTTTCCGGTCACGTGACCACGCGCCGGACATCGAGAGGGTCAAACGGTAGGGCTGTCCTCGTTTATCAGAAGGAAGCCGCGTGCCGGCGACGCGTAATTACACGTCCGCCTTACATTACACACTATTTGCATCGAATTTTCCCCGAACAAGCAAACACGTCCCTGGACATTAATTAGAGGCCCGGCAACGCGACCAATTTATTCGGTGGCTCGTGGGCTCGCGCGATGGAATCTCTTGACTTTCCCACGTAACAGAGGATACACCTACCTCGCTGTCCCATTTGCCGAATCCAAATATTATACCGTCTCACAAGGGACGTGGTGACGAGACCTTTTTTTTAATACGTTTTCGCTTAGATCCCGTCTCATGGAACAGTTTTTCCTGTACCATCTTCTTCTGGCCACCGGTTGTCATTTTATTGTCACATTGTTCCATATGAAACGTCCGATTTTAGAACGCTATTGCTTCGAATTTATGCATTTCTGACAAAAGCTGGCTGGGTAAAATATAAAGTTTCAAAAAGTTTATGAACATTACATGTTCTCAATATAATAAAACCATCAAGGAATGAAATTAATTTTTATTCAGATCCGCAGTCTACTTACGTCGATTACCAAAATTTTCTACAATATCCAATGACGTTACACTTGATTATTTCATTTAATAACGTAAATTACAAAATCTGCAATAATTTTCCCATTTTCGTGTCAACGAAAATATTTGTCGAAGACAAACTGCGTATGCGGAGAATGGCGATTTCAATCTCACGTTTCGAATCTAAATTATTCTCTGATCACATAAAAGCTGCAATAATTTTTCTGATTGTCAGAAAAGAATATTTTAAATTCCGGGGGAGCCTGGTTGTTGACATGAGGGTTAAGTTTGTAAAACGTTTACAGGTTCGTTCCGTAAGTTATCCCAAGAAAAACATCCTGTAAACAGGAGCCAAGTTCTCTATGGCTAGAAAAAGTTGTGAGATCAAACAAAATACGCTCAAGTTCGTTAGCTTAGAAATACCGCTTGCAATACTGAAAAAAGCGTTTGTAAAAATTAGATTAAAAGAACGCTATTTAATTTTTAAAGAGTTGGAGGGCTAAATTATTGAAACTTGGCCACTACCTAGCACCTTTTATGGCCATTCGTTTAAAAAGCTACGGCCAAGTTTCAATAATTTAGCCCTCCAACTCTTTAACTCTTTAAAAATTAAATAGCGTTCTATTAAACGAATTTTTATAAACGCTTTTTTTCATTATTGCAACAGGTATTTCTAAGCTAACGAACTTGCCCGTATTTCGTTTGACCTCACAACTTTTTACGCCCATAAAGAACTTGGCTCCTGTTAACAGGATGTTTTTCTTGGTATTTCATAGATTTTTGTTGATTGTTGTTTTCATCAGCATTTGCTGCGACTGTGCGAAGCTAATAAAACGTATACTTACGTATGTTATTCTGCTATGTTCTATCCTACGTACCTATTTCGTCATGTTTTTATTCAATACAACCCCTTTAAGGTGTAACATTTCAAACTTTGACAATTATTCCTTCGAGTGTTTGTTATGGTGTTATGCTATGTACCAAATTTCAAGCTTGTAGGTCAATGGGAAGTACTCAAAAGGTTTTCATCTGTCAGTTAGTCAATGAAAAATTTAGCGATTTTTGAGATCCTATATCTCGGAACCTACTAATGTTGGAAGATTAATGTTTCGTCAATATTGAGACATGATATCATTTAACAAGTGTACGAAATTACACCTGTCCATCTGCCTCCAATTCCGAGTTACAAGCCTCTAAAAAACGGCTAAGTTGTTTCGTGTAAAAGGAGGTGATAGTGTGAGAACTTTGCTGGTGCACCGTAGTGCACCATGATAATAAACTATTAGAAATACACGATCCTGCAATTCGTTGCAAATATCGTGAATATCTTTTGGCCAAGTATCGAGGCATTACCGTAATTACAATTGCTAGTCAAATATCTCGATTGCGACTGGTGATCTCATTAGTCCCCATTAAATATAGGGCGAGTGTAATTAACGAGGCAAGAGTTGGCCCGGTGTATTATCCGGTCGGACGGCCCCGTAAAACCTTTATTAGGACATCATTTCGGCCGGCACACAAAGCGACAGTTATTACAGGGAGGATGCGAGTATTTCGGGCCCAAGGATCCCGAACCTGGTGTTTCCGTTCCCTTCTTTCCTCCTCGTCGTAGTCTATTGCCGAGCAAACATCGCCGGTCGCCTCGTCGCTAATAAACCCGACTTCGGAGACGTGATTTACACACTAGCTCGGTATAAATAACGCAGCCATGCTTTTACGCGCCGCCCCCTATCGTTCGGTCCCACGGAATCATACTGTAGGCGGCGTAGCGTTTAGGGAGGTTTTCAAGGGTGTCGATCGATCGCGACTGCGCGCGGTAGTACTTACAAGACGAAAATATTTTTTGACATTTCTTTTTGGATCAATCGAATTATTTATTACTTATTTAACTAATTTTGTGACACATGTTTCTTAGGGATCGAAAATATTTCTTGACATTTCTTTTTGCTTCAATTAAATATTAACTTATTTAACTAATTTTATGACATTTGTCTTTTAAAGTGGTTCTCACGGGTCGAAAATATTTTTGAAATTTCGTTTTGGTCCAGTTAAATGTTGATTTGTTTAACTCATTTCATGATATGTACCTGTTTCTTAGGGGTCGAAAATATCTTTTCAAACTTTCATTGGTACAATCAAATATTAACTTATTTAACTAATTTTATGACACCTGTCTTTTAAAGTGATTCTTAGGGGTCGAAAATATTTTTTGAAATTTCCTTTTCGTCCAGTTGAACGTTGATTTGATCTAATTAACTAATTTTATGACACCTGTCTTTTATTACTAATTTTATGACACCTGTCTTTTAAAGTGATTCTTAGGGGTCGAAAATATTTTTTGAAATTTCCTTTTCGTCCAGTTAACGTTGATTTGATTAAGTAATTTTATTATACAAAACTCTGACAACGGTATAAATGAATTCATGAAATAGTCGATGAAAATCAAAGACTTAACGCAACTTTCAAAACCAGAAGAGAAATTTGCAATTGCGTTTATCAATGTTGGTAAAAAAATTTCGGGAACGGTGTTCGAATTAAAGTGAATGTGGGTTACAGTGTTTTTTCCGAGTTACAGCAAACTCCAAGAATTGAACGGCGTCGATCGGGATCCTATTGCTCTCTTTATCTTGATAATAAATCCTGGTCCGATTAATAAATCGCCGTTGCAACGTTTACACGGTTAATACAGCATCGCGGACGCTTTGCTTTCTTATGAGTCTAATATTGACTCCCAATCGATTTTACGATTTTTCCAGAACTAACCCCCGTCGGACGTAATGCACACTCTTTTTTTTCAGAAGATTGCATTACTCTCCCATTACCTGTGTTGACTCAATTTCGTTCCTACGTCTGTCCTGTCAATATTATCCTTCGACTGCCGGTCCAATAAAATTTTGTCCAACTTCTGCAAATCTACTTTTATACGGCCCTCTACAAACACATTAAGTAGCGCGATCGTCTTTTCGACTCGCGCGAACACCGCGTGACGAGTTGAACATTTTTTGTTCCCGAAATCGCATTCTCGATGAACGAAGTGTTCGAATAATATTATTTTAAAGAAATTTTAAATCAACTGAAAATGTTTCGAAAAATATTTTTCGGTCGAAAAAGCGCAATATTTTCCAAATTTAAAAACCTGTGATAACCTAATCAAAAAATGATGCAGAGCAGATTGGCGACAACATATCGGCCAGAGAATCCCAGCGAAATCACAATTAAATTCTAATAGCCGATGGAATCGGACTGCCCCACAGTAGGCCGGATCGGCTCGGTAGCTGTGTGTGTTCACGCTTATTTCACCATTATTTCAAAACTTAAAGACCACATATTAAATAGGTCGTTGGATTCGTCTTGGCGTCAGCTATAACATTGTTCAATAAAAAAAATATACAGTTGTAAATAGACAATCAAGGTAACCACAATTTTTTATGTAAAAAAATAATTCTTTAAATTTTTTGTATTGAGATTTAAGGAATACAGATTACTGATTACTTTTTATAGGAAACATTTTGTTATCACGCCACCAGAAATATCTGAAAAATCGTGTGAATAATGAATAATAATTGAAAACTGGCTGTTTATGCTTTCAAACATGACTAATCCATAATTTTTCAATAAATTAACTTTATTACGTTTAATGAAATAACAAAAATGTGTTATTACCGAAATGATGCACCGATACACAAAAGTGCATAAAATTAGTTGCGTAGTATGCACCGTCTGATGCCATTCAACTTTTTCTTATAACATTATCTTCTATTCTCAACCGTTTAGGAGGTACAGCCTGTTCCATTTGCGTGGGACACTCTGTATAATACATTGTATTAATATATATTATATGAATATATAATAATAATAGTATTTTAAAAATAAATTCATATAAACAGATATACATTTAAAAACTATTTTTTTTGCCCTCTTGGCTGACGCACTGTGTGCCGGGTAGAAAGTCTACAAAATTCGACGTCGAATCACGGCTGAACGATGCCGGAATTCCGCTCAGCCGCGAAACAATCACCGGGAGAGCCTTACAGAGTGCACGGGAATAAAAAGGGAGACCAAACAGTCAAGAACACATAGCTCTGGAGCGGAGCATCCATTCCGGAAAAGTGTAATCGACCGGGTAGTCTCGCTGGCATCCAGAGGAATCGAGAGGGACTGATACGGGAAAGGACCATCGGCAACGATGCCTGGCTCTATCGTGGCCGATTCAAAACAGCCTGGCAGAGAAGTTTCCCCTCCCTACAAAAAAAGAAGGTATGAAAAAAGACGAACCAGAGGGAAAAAACAAAGGAGACGCGGTTGGAAACCGAAAGCTGTACAAAGCACGCGAATTCGAATCCTCCAATAGGTACACCAGAGAGGTAGCAATGTGCAGTGCTGTGCAAAACAGTGTTTCAGATAGGATTATTTAAATAGAAATAAATTTTTAAGCAATACCACAGTTTCAAAAACGGACTAGAAAGTTTAAAATAACTTTTCGTAGTCCCATACAGATCCCTAACCTCGTACAGATATTTAATTTGTCCAGACCAGGACCAAAACGTTAGGGAAGAAAAAGTTTAATTTGCAAAATTTCTAATTCAATAGTTATTAATTAATCGAAACTGTGCGCCGAAAACAGCAACAAATTAAATATCCAACATTTACGATCGACATAACGGATTATTTCTCGTACAGATAGTCTTAAAAAATTGTGATTGTGAATCATTAATAGCTATGAAAATACTTGTAAGATTTAACACGAAAAACGTGGGGCGCAAGATGCATCAATTATATCTATCGCATGCGTGGTAAAATAAATACTGTTTACTGTTGTACTGTTTCACAAGTAGCATTTGAAATGTTTCTTTCTCGAAATTTTGCCCAGGTCTAGCAAGGTGCACCAGAGAAAGAGGTGGACAGGTACACGCCCACCAAATACGAAAGGAACAGAAAGTGTGAGCTGGTGAGAAAGAGAGAAGGGAGGGAGTGAGTGAACGATTTCGTTTCTCGGTCTCACCCTTTTCTTTTTCTGCTGCAAAAGCGGTAGCAACCCGGAGCGATTCCTCGATAAGTGATCTCGCCGTATTACCTAGATTACCATCGACGCTGAACCGCTGGCATCCAGCGGGCTCAATGGTCAGGCTCGGTCAATATATTCGCGGTGGATGGAGGAAAGGGTGCGAGGGGTAGCTCTCGCAAGGGGTTGCACGATGCAGGATCGCGGGGGAGACAGGAATCGGAGCTAACGGAGGAGAAGCAGAGAGAAAGAGAGAGAGAGAGAGAGAGAGAGAGAGAGAGAGAGACAGAGGGAGAGAGGGAGAGGAGGTGAGTGAGAGAGAAAGAGGCTGCACGATCGAGGGGGAGTGGCGCAAACATTTGCCTGCCGCCCGGTAAATTAAAAGCACACAGAGAGGAGAGAATAGAAACGAGAGGAGAGTGAGTAAGTGAATGAACGAACGAGTGAGGGATCGTAGGTGGCCATCGCTTTCTCCTCCACCTTTCTCTCCTTGTCCCCGCACCCGCCCCTGCGTCCCCAGCCCGAATCTCGGCCCGACCACTTCGACAGACACACTCCTCTCTGTGTATACCGCGCCGCAACAAACTCAACGTTCGATGGAAAAATTGTTCGATTAGAACGGACCTGGTCAGCCAGAGGCCTTTGCTACAGTCACACATCTACAGTCTCGGCAGAAAGATGGCACTGCATTGGTTTCGTAGTGGGAATCATGAGGTGTCAGACGTAGAGTGCACATTGGACGAATTATTAGAAGAAAATCTAAGTTTTAATTTCAACTTTAACCACCAACTGTCTGCGTCACAGACGCGCATTTATGCCCTTTTTTCTCTCGATACCATTTCGATCCGCACCCGACCCGAGTTTTCTCATTATACTTCATTAAAGTTGCACACGCACGCCGCTGCAGGAAACACTGCCGCGAGAGCCCGCCACGCTGAGCTTTTTCATTTGCCGCCTCGTTACAACGCCCGGTAACGACAAACAACATTGTTTTTCAAAGCTTGTTGAAAGTAATTTGCAACGGCCCGCGGTGTGACGGAGAACCGCAACCGGTGACCTATCATGTATTACTGCAGCTCGCGGTTTTTTACCAGGCTTATATCAGCTTGCCGAGTTGTCGTTGTCGTTGTCATTGTTGTTGTATGCGTCAAATCTTGAAATTAAATTTTAAACCACTTCTCGATGAGCTAGAGACTTGAAATTTTCAACTTAGCTCAGAACTGGATGACAACGCAATATTAAAAAAAAATTTAAATACTGGGTTTAGGATTTAAACAATATTTTTAAATTTTCGCCTTCGTCCCTCGTAGTATGTCATCGCGTGCAGCGATCCCCACTCTGCGCGCTCCCCACTCCACTACGCGTTCCCACTCCGACTCCGACCCCGCTCCACTGGCCCACTTCACACCGAAGGAGCTCAGTTTACTTACTCAGTAGGTTTGAATTAGGTTGGGCCAATGAGAAGAAAATATGCACAACATTTCCCGTCCGATGTAGAAAGTAGGTGGCGGAAACGTAGAAATATAATAATTGACTTTCAAACGAAATCTTCGAGGAATATTCTCAAGTTCGAATTAATTCTAAAAGAACTTTTGGAAAAATGTAAACCTAAAAATGCAATTCTTCTAAAAATGTATTTTCCGAGAGATTTTCAATGAATTTTAAAAGAATTCTTATGAAAATCGAATCTCTAAAGCAATTCTTTTAATAATGCAATTTTTAATTTCATTTCAGAGACGTTTCCAAGTCTGAATTTCGATGAATTTTTATGAAAATCTAGACGAGTTCTCGTAACAATATTATTCTAAACTTGAGAATAATTCTTTTATATAATCCTAACTGATTATTTATTTAACAAATACGATCGGATACGAGTCCGTGTTCTTCGTTGTCCATGGTGAGCTACCGAAAAGTAATAGAATGAAGAATAGATAAATATCTTTCGTCAATCTATTCATCAGTGAATGTTAATTGATAAATGCTACCAGCTTTCGTTCGTATATTGTGGGGGAACGTCACGGCGCGGCGTGCGGTGTCTTTAGTAGGCGCGTGAAAATGGGGAAAAGGAGTCACCGTTAGCGGATGGTGTGGGGTGGGTGAATAGGGGATGTAGGTGCTTGGTGTTGGAGGACGCGAGCGCGCGGAGACGATGGTAGTGGCGGTTGACGGTGGTCGACGGTGGTTGACGGTGGTGGTGTATGCCGCGACAAATATTTACCTGTCAACACAGAGAGGCTCGCACTACCAACCCGCTCCATCCCTTCGCCGCAAACGACATGCATATCCAAGCGAACGTTTGATGGCCGAATGAGAGAACGAGAGAGAGAGGGCGTACGTCGCGAAGGGAGCCAAACGAATCATAAAAGCGACCGATTGAGAGACAAAGCGGGACGAGGAAGCCAATGACACGCGATAAGAACCGAGAACTTGATTTTCGCGCGATCATCCCGCGTGCACTACCAACGCGACCGCTCGTCGGGGGTAGATCGAACGACTTGTACACTGTTCCTCGCGACCCACAGCCCGTTCAATCAGTCCTATTCCCTTGGAGGGACCGCTCCGAAACATTCTGGATAACGTGGAACGACTAACAAAAACGAAACAAAGAACCCCGCACTAATCATATGGAAAATCTATCCCGGTAAAATTAGTTGGATTTTTCATATGTTGTAGCTCATTATGATCTACTGAACAAAAGATGTAATGGGCCCAAAGTTCGATGATGAACAGTTATCGAGTTATAAATCAGTGAAACATGAGAAATTAGAGCTGTCGAATACTCAAATTTCGGGATTTGTTGTTTGTTTCGTTCACTCTGGGACACTCTGTACAAGAAATATATAGTTGAAGAAAGTTTACGTTGACTCGTGTACGTGCAGTAAAAAGATTCGACCTTGTCTTATTGGATCTCACAGTACATTAAATTTTGCAAATATTACAAAAATTAGTCAAATAAATCTACACTCCTCAAAAAAATTAAGGGAT